>VMDO01016926.1:0-46339 GCA_007922755.1 Pedetes capensis | reverse complement strand
TCGTATACTTGTTCTAATTTTCTTCAGCTTCACTTTGAACTTGCATATGAGAAGTTGATGGTCTGATCCACAGTCAGCACCTGGTCTTGTTTTGACATTTTGTACAGAGCTTTTCCATCGTCTCTTTCCACATATGTAGTCAATTTGATTCCTGTATGTTCCATCTGGTGAAGTCCATGTGTATAGTCTCCGTTTATGAGGTTGAAAAAATGTATTTGCAATGAAAAGGTCATTAGCCTGACAAAATTCTATCATGCGTTCTCCAGCTTCATTTCTGTCACCAAGACCATATTTTCCAACTACTGAGCCTTCTTCTCTGTTTCCAACCTTTGCATTCCAGTCACCAGTGATTATCAGTGTGTCTTGATTGCATGTTTGATCTATTTCAGATTGTAGAAGCTGATAGAAGTCTTCCCTTTCTTCATTTGTGGCCTTAGTGGTGGGTGCATAAATTTGAATCATAGTCATATTAACTGGCCTTCCTTGTAGGCGTATGGATATTATTCTATCACTGACCACATTGTATTTCATGACAGATCTTGAAATGTCTTTTTTGATGATGAATGCAACCCATTTCTCCTTAGTTTATCATTCCCAGCATAGTAGACCATATAATTGTCTGACTCAAGTTGGCCTGTCCCGGTCCATTTTAGCTCACTGATGCCTAGGATGTCAGTGTTTATGCGCTCCATTTCTCTTTTAATGATTTCTAATTTTCCTAGATTCATACTATGTACATTCCATGTTCCAATTATTATAGGATGTTTCCAGTTGTTTCTCCTCATTTTGAGTCGTGCCACATCAGCAAGTTGAGCACCCTGGGGCTTTACTCCATTTCTGTCATCACGGTAGACTCTACTTGGAGGAGGCAACTCTTCCCCATTAGTCTTTTGAGTGCCTTCCAACCTGGGGGCCTCATTTTCCAGCACTATATCTGACAGTGTCTTTGCTATTCATAGGGTTTTCAATGGCTAGTTGTTTCAGGAGTGGCTCACTAGGTCCTACTCCCTAGCCTGTCTTAGTCTGGAAGCTCAGCTGAAAACCTGTCCATCATGGGTAACCTTGCTCATGTCTGAGGTTACAGTGGCAGAGCTCTCAGCCTCATGGCAACATGCAAGCTCTCACAGTGTGGCAAACTGACACACGTGTGGGGGCTCTGATGGTAAAATAATTAATACAAGGACGCATATATAGCATAAGAAAAAGAGAAGGAGAATAGAAAGAGGGAAGAGAGTAAAACAAGAAAGGAAGAAAATAGAAATAAAAAAAGAAAATAAAAAACTTCACGCATACATGCTCCCACCCACGTATAAAATCGCTTGTAGTCTTCTGCGGTGGTATACACCTGTAATCCCAGCAGCTTGGGGGGGCGGAGGCAGGAGGATCGCAAGCCCAAGATCACAGGCAACTGAGCGAGACCCTGTCTCAAAAAGTAAAAAATATGGGCTGGGGGCTCAGCGTGGTGGTCCAGCACTTACAAAACAAATAGGTGCAAGACCCTGGTTTCAAATCTCCATACAAAACAACAAAAAACAAACAAATAACAACAACAACAACAAAAAATAACCCAAGAAACAAAAAACAAACATCAAAACAAAAACTAAAACAAAAGCATGCATACATGCTCACACACACATATAAAAACACTTCTAGTCAGGTGCGGTGGTGCATGCCTACAATCCCAGCAGCTTGCAGAGCGGAGGCAGGAGGACCACAAGTCCGAGATTAGAGGCAGTTTGTGCAACCCAGCAAGCCCCTGTCTCAAAACGTAAAAAAAATGGGCTGGGGGCACAGCGTGGCTGCCCAGCACCTACAAAGCAAGCAGGCACAAGACCCTGGATTCAAATCCCCATACAAAAACAAAAAGAAAAAAACAAAAACAAAAAGCCTTTGTATGTTCTTGCAGATGGAATCTGCACTCTGGGCACCCAGTTCCCCCGGGTGAAGTTGATACTGCAGGAAGCAGTGCTCCCTCCAGAATTTAGGATGGCAGTGTTTTCACACAATCTGCAGGAGCAGTCTGTCTTAGTCTATAGAGATTTTGCCAATTATGTAGAAAATGGCGGATTGCCCCACAATGTCCTGGGTGACCAAAGAGATGGTTCCACGAAATATTCTGTGTCTATTGTATTGTTTGAGAAGCAGTGGAGCCTGTGGGGTCCTCCCTGGGGTTCTCCCTGTCCCATGTAGTTTGGGCGCCAATTCCCCAAATCAGAGATTTCCGGCCCAAAGCCTATAGCATGGAGGGAATCTGGCTGCTATTGTGGATTTTTTTTCTTTTCTTTCTTTTTTTTTTTTATTGCAGGGCTTTCCGCCCACTTGGGAGACCACTTGGGAGGACCAAATCCTCTTGTGGGCGGGATGATATTCACCCCCCTGGAGAGAGTCTGTAATGCTCGGCGATTGCGCTCGAAACTGTTCTTATTGTGTCTAATTTTCCCTCAAGACTCTGCCAAAAAGGAGCGGTCTGTCCGAGTGGGGCTCAGGCAACTCCGTAGACCTCACCTATCTCCACAGTGCAGTGGGATGACTTAGGATCCCCTCTGGTGTGTCTGGGATCCAGGCGTATGTGTGCCCGTATGTCTGTGGAGATTGCGTCTGCATGACTGTTCCCACAACAGTGATTAGCTAGAGCTAAACAGATAGGCATCTAATACTGATGTAACAAAAGATTTGTGAGCATGATGGGCCAAAATGTTTTCTCCAAAATAGTAGGTGAAACAAGTATCAGGGCGTAATCTTGGGAAATTTTTCTTCTCTTAAGTTCATAGAAGAAAGTTGTCATTATTAAAAATAGATGAAGGTGGAATGAAATTCATATGTTCTCAGTTGGTCCATAATAATGGTGATATGCACTTTGTGCAAACCTATTAAAATGAATAATGGTGCCCTGATATACCATTCAAGTCATTTTACTATAGGAAATCATTCATCAAAAGTACATATAAATCTGGAATTTAATTAATCATCTTATACAATAGGTTAAATCCCTTGCAATTTTTATTCTAATGCATTTTTCTTGGAACAAAATGTAGTCACTGGAAAATATCACACCAGAAATTCTTAACAAATACGTATAAATTTGTAATTAAACTCAGTAAAACCTATCATGCAATATAAAAGTTTGGCAACCAAAATCTAATTAAAATTGTTATTGGGAACAGTACTGGATTTCTTTTGAGTAGAACACAAAATATTTGGTTTTTAACAGAACGTATTATTAGAGGCTTTAATAATGACATATGAAGTGGAATTTAATGATGCATGTAGTGTATAAATAATAGCAAGTATATATAGCAGCCATGAGCACATTCCAATGGTAATCTAATACACCTTATTGATAGTCACACATGCTACCTGTTAACTTTAAAATATACCTTATAGATCTGAAAGGGGGCTTGCTGTGGCTAAGAAAATACTATATATCAATGCTGGACCTAGGCAATACTAGGCAAATGGAGGCAAATACAATCAAGGTTTTAAATGTTTTTTTCTTTTGTAAATGATCAAATGTTTTGCTGCCAAGCATGTAATCAATTAAAAATATTACTGAGTTTGTAAAACCATGGTGGTGACTGATTCATTTACCTTATTATTTTTTATTTGGTACAACCTTCATGTCAGATGAACTCACTGAATGATCTGAGTCAGTTATCAACAAAATAATTTGACCTTAGGTTCAATATAAAAGAAATTCTGATAGTGTTATTAACTGCTTCAGTTCTCTTGGTTTCACTAGAATAAATCTAATAAAAAATTCTCTTTTAAAACCATTTATAGAAAAATATAGATCCATCACCTCCCAATGTTATAATTATAAGTATCTAATATTTTATTAGTAATTCTGGAGATCTGAATTAATTGTTGTTTTTGTTGTTGTTAGGTGCCTTCGAGTTGGTATCCGACTCATAGCGACCCTCTGTACAACAGGGGAAACACTATTGTTAGTGCTTCTCTGCTGTTCATAGGGTTTTCAATGGCAGATTGAATTTTGGGAGGGAGTTGCCATGTCCTTCTCCCAAGCCTGCAGCATCTGGTGTTCCCAGGTGGTCTCCCATCCAGGTACTAACCAGGCCTGACCCTGCTTAGCTTACGAGATCTGATGGGATTGGATACCACGGGCCTACGGCTGCAGGCCTGAATTAATTAGGTACTAATTATTATTTATCCAATAAAACTGATCCCATGAGAAATAAAAATTGCAGCACATGAGAATATGTATATTACATGGCATGTAATCATTCCTGCTTTGTATCCTGCTCCAGAAGGGTCTACTCTGATATAAGCTGTTGAGGTTTGTTATTATTGTTGTTGTTGTTGTTTTAAATGATGGCTTATTCAAATGATGGCTAAAGGAAAAGTCTTCAAATGGACTCACTACCTTTATTCTTATACATATGTATATCCACTTTTCTCAGAACCATTTGTTGAAGAGATTATCTTATTTCCAATGTGTGCTTTCAGCAATTTTGCCAAAGATCAGGAGGCTGTAGTTATATGTATTTATTTCTGAGTCTTTTATTCTATTCCATTGATGATTTTGCGTGTTTCTATGCCAGTGCTAAGCTGTTTTTGTTACTATGGTCCTGTAATCTAGTTTGAGGTCAGGTAAGGCCATGTCTCCTTACTGCTTATGATGCTTAGGCTTTTTTATTTATTTATTTATTTTTTGACTCTATAGGGTCTTTGGGCTGGGATTTAGCTCAGTTGGTAGAGCTCTGCGCTGCAGTCTCTGAGGTCCTGAGTTCAATTCCCAGCACCACAAAAATGGGAGAAGGACCTGGCAATCCACTCCCAAGGCAATCCCAACACAGTCGCCACTTAAAACCCTCTGAGGGCCCTTATGAGTTGGATTGGCTAACCAATCCTGTTTACCTTTTCAAAGAAACAAACTCTCCGTTTCATGGATTCTTTTTTGTTTTGTTTTGTTTGTTTCTATTTCGTTGATTTCTGTCTTGATATTAATTATTATTATTTTTTTGTTTACTAGTTTGGGGATTGGCTTGTTGTTGTTTTCCTAATTCCTTAAGATATACCATCAAGTTATTCATGTGGGCTTTCTCTAATTGTGTGATATAAGCACTCATAGCTATTAATTTCCCTCATAGTACTGTATAGTTCTACCTCAAAGAATTTGACATGTGTTTTCATTTTCATTGGACTCTACGAACTTTAAATTTTCCTCTCTGATTTCTTTGATGTCCCATCTATCATTAATAAGTGTGTTATTTGCTGGGAACAGTGGTGAATGCCTGTTATCCTGACAAATCAGGAGGCAGAGGCAGGAGGATTGCAAGTTTGAGACTAGAGGTAGTCTCTATAATTTAGTCAGATGGTGTCTCAAAAAGTAAGAAAATGGGCTGGAGGTGCAGGTCAGTGGTACAGCACTTGAAAAGCATGCAAGTGTAGGGCCCTGGGTTTAATCCCCAGTACCTAAAAAAAAGTATGTTATTAAATTTCCATGTATTTTTAACATTATTATAGTTTTTCTTGCTGCTGAACTGTAGTTTTATTCCATTGTGATCTGATAATATACAAGGGATGATTTCAATTGTTTTTGTATTTGCTGAGGCTACTTTTGTGATGTAAAATGTAGTCTACTTTAGAAAATGTTCTATGTGGTGCTGAGAAAAAATATGTATTCTACCTCTGTTGGGTGAAATATTCTGTGGACATCTGCTAATTCAAGCTGGTCTATGGTGCCCTTTAAGTCCATGGCTTCTTTGTTATTTTTTTTTTCTGTTGATGATCCATTATAAAGAGTAGGGTATTAAGTTCCCCTATTATTATTGTGTTTAGACCTATGTGTTCTTTTATGCTAGTAATATTTGTTGTATGAAGTGAAGTATACTAGCGTTCAGTGCATAAATATTTACTATCATTATTTCCTTTAAAGAGATTGTTTCCTTTAGTAATACATAGTGGCTTTCTTTGTCTCATAGAATTAATTTAGAATTGAAGTCAAGATTTTTAGATATTTGTATAGCTGTTTCCCGATCCTTTTTCTTTGCTTGTTTCTTCTTGCTTGGTATATTGTTTTCCAAGCTTTTATTTTTAGCCTGTGATTTTCCTTTCCAATGATGTGGGACTCGTGGATGCTGCAAATAGAAGGACATTTTTTTCATAAATCATTGACAAATTGGTATCTTTTAAATGGATAGTTAAGACAATTTACATTTAGGGTTACTTTTGAGAGAATTTTGGTGTCCTGAATAATTTTGTTGGTTGTTTTCCTAGTAGGTTTGGCTGTTCCTTGTTCTTTACTTTGTTTCCTATTCATAGAAGCGATTTTATGGCCCATTAAGTTGCATATCCTTGCTGCTTTCTTGGTTTTCATTTGTTTAAGGGTTTCTCTTATATATTTTACTGATTCCTGTGATCTTGTATTTGTTTCTGTCTTTCTTCTTCTGTATGTAGGATTTCCTTGAGCATTCTCTGAAATGTGGTTTTGGTGGTTATGAATTGCTTAAGTTTGTGTTATCTTGGAAGGTCTTTGTTTATCACTATTTTAAAGGATAATATTGCTAGATATAGTATTTTTGATTGGCAGTTATTTGCTTTCAGGACCTGAAAAATATTCTGTGCTTTCCTTTTAAGATTCCTATTGAGATGCTGAATGTTATTTTGATGGATTTGCCTTTGTGGGTGAGCTGATGTTTTTCTATTGCAGCCTTTAAAATTGTTTCTTTGTTTTATAGTTTTAGCATTCCAACTATAATGTGACATGGAGAGGATCAGTTCTGGTCCAATCTATATGGAGTTCTGAATGCTTCTGTTCTTTGTATGTCTATTTCTTCCCTTAGGTTTGGGAGGTTTCAGCTATTATGTCATTGGATAGTTTTCCAATGTCTCTAGTTTTAGTTTTAGCACTTTCTTGTACAATCTGGATTCTTAGGATACATCCATTCCTCTTGTTGTATACTTCTTGGAAATTGTGGACATATTTCTTTGTTTTTTCTCCTTTGTGGCATTTAAGTAAATTAGCTTTTCAACTATGTCTTCCATTGTTGATATTTTATCTTCTTCATGATCCAGTCTGTTTTTATTACTTTCTACTGTGGTCTTTTTGATTCATTGTGGTTTTCAATTCTAACATTTCAGTTTTATTTTTTCAAGATGTTGATTTCTTTGCTTTTCTTTGATTTTTTATTCAAATTAGATACTCTTTGACAACTATCTCAATTGTATTCATCAGCTTATTTGTGTTTTCTTTGAGGTCATTAATCATTTTTGTAAGTAGATTTTTAAATTCTTTGTCTGTCATTCCAAACATTTCAGTATCATTGGTTTTAGTTATTGTAAAGTTATAGTTGTTTGTAAGGATTCTCATTGAATTTCTCTTTCATATTCCTTATATATCTAAGCTGAACTTTGGGTATTTCTTAGTGTAGTTATCATTTCTCCCTCCCCCCCCTCACTTTCTTGCTTTTTTATTTTATTTTATATTTTTAGTTCAGGCTTGGACCCAGGGCCTCACACATACTTTTTGAGTGCTGTACCATTGGACTGAACCTCAACCTATTTTTCTATTTTTTTATCTTGAAAGGATACCAATAGAGATGCTTTAACAGATAGAGCACTGAAGGTGCTAACTTGTTTATGCCAAGACATTTGGAAAAGTTACCTGGCCAACTGATTGGAAGAGATCAATATTTGTATCTATTCCCCAGAAAGGGGATCTAACCAAATATGAAAATGATACCATCAATATAACCTGCAAGTAAAATTTTCCTAATGGTCATTCAAAAGTGACTGCAGCCATATATAGACAGGGAACAGCTAGAAAATTAAGTCAGATTCAGAGGAGGGTGTAGAATCATAGAGATCATTGCTGATGTCAGATTGATATTACCTCAAAGCAGGGAACACCATAAATGTGTCTACCTATGTCTTATGGACTATGTAAAGGGATTTGATTATGTAGATCATAACAAATTATGGATAATCTTATGAAGAATGGGAATACCAGAACATTTAGTTATATCCATGAGGAATCTGTACATGCACGAGGAGTCAGTCATTCAAATGTAGAAAAGAAACAATATAATGTCTGGTTTAAAGTTAAGAAAGTTGTGCCTCAAGGCTCTATCACATCACCACCTCTATGCTGAGCAAATAATCTGATAAACTGGACTTTATGAAGAAGAATGTAGAATAAGGATTGGAAGACATGTTAGAACTTGAATTATGCAGATGACACAACTCTGCTTGTTGAAAATGAAGAAGATTTGAAATATTTACTGATGAAAATCAAAGAACACAGGCTTTGGTATGGATTGTGCCTCAACAGCAAGAAAAAAAACGTCCTTATAACTGGGTCAGTAAGCAAATTCACGATAAATGGAGAAAAGATTGCAATTGTCCATGATTTTGCTTTACTTGGTGTGGGGCACGCGCCTCCCGGTCTGGCCTGGAGGTTCGGACGGGCTGTGCCACTGCACACACAGATACTAAACACAATTCACTCGGGACCCTCAGGTGAGGGGCGCAGACTCCTGAGGCCCTCAGGACCCCCTCGGAGACAGGAGAAAGGAAGAGCCTCAGGCACTTTTGCCTTCCAGGGGCAAACACCTGTGTTTGTCGTCTCGGTGGTCACGAGGAGACAGCTGTTGCTTCGTCGGTGGTCAGGCGGAGAGCAGGTTCTTTTCCTTGTTGAGGATTGCAATGGGAGCGCATTCTCTCCTCACCAAAGGTCCAGGGCAGAGCAGCAGGAGAGGTGCTTCCTAATTGGTGGTCCGAGGAGGAACAGGCGAGAAGGTGCAGAAAGGGGTGCCAAAAAGCCTAAAAGGGCCTAAAAAGCTGTGCCAAAAAGATCAAGCTGCTGCAGCGCAGCTCTTTATGTAGCTCACCCATGGAATGGCCTGAGCCAATCAGCTTTCAGTCCAGTTGTCCAATCAGGAAGGGTTTTGTACAAACGTGCAACCAAGTTACTTTCATTTTCCCTAGATTTCTAACTTACAAATGAGATATTCAAACGCCATTTTCCCAGTTTGGGAGTTTTTGCAATTTCCTCCCAATTTTTCCCTACAACTTGGTTCTACAATCAATACTCATGGAAGCAGTGATCAAGAAATTACAACACACATTGCACTGGGAAAAGCTGTTGCAAAAGACCTCTTTAAAGTATTGAAAAGTAAAAATGTCACATTTAAGATGAAGATGTGCCTGACACATGCCATGGTATTTTTAGTCACATCATATGGCTGTGAATAAGGGAGACAGGAGAAGAATTGGTGTTTTTGAATTACAGTGCCAGAATTGAATATTGAAATATCATGGACCGCCACAAGAACCAACAGATCTGTCCTAGATGAAGTGCAACCAGAGTGGTCCTTGGGGGCAGGGATGGCTAGACCATCTCTTTTGTATTTTTGAAATGTAGTCAGGAGGGATCAATTCCTGGAGAAAGACATTATGTTTGGGAGAGTGACAGGTCAATGAAAAACAGAAGACTTTGAACTGGATGGATTGACACAGTATCTGCAACAATAGGCTTACACATAAAAACGATCATGTGCCTCACACAGAATTGGGGAGTATTTTGTTCTGTTGTACATAGGGTCACTGTGAGTTGGAGCTGACTCTATGGCACCTGATAACAAGAACGTCTTGAGATGGGCTCTCTCCAAGTTACACAGGCTCCCTCTGTCCTCAATATGATTCTTCTGCTTCTGCCTACTGACTCACTGGAACTACAGTTATGTGCTAGTCTTTCTGGACACTTCCTGATTTATTTAGGATATCTTCTTGGTGATTAGCCTTCCTTTGAGATCTTTATCCCAAGTACAACTCAGAGCAGACAAAGCAATCTGATTTTGTTATAATAACTTTGACTAAAATCACATTTGTAATTACAGTTAATCTGACTTGAAGCCAGGTACTACTGAAGAAATTCCTTATGAAAAGGAATTGGAAGGGAGGTGGCAAGTAAGTTTTGGGGTTAAATACTGATAAGACTAAAAATATTAATAGCAGAGGGATGGAAGTCAAGGGGAGAGGGGAAGAATCCTCCTAGATCAGGTAGGAGTAAGAAAGAAAGGGGCAGTAAGGAGAGCATTGGAGAACTGGAAAGAATAGAACATGTAAGAATATATATATCTGCTTATATACTGTATAAATTATATTTAAAGTTTTATACAAATTATAAGAGGTAAAACCAATTTAAGCATATAGTTTCTCTTTTCTGTCTTTTCTCTTTCCTTTTTTTAAACAAATAAATTCAGAAAGTATTGGAATTATTGCAATCAAATAACTAAGGATAACTTAAAATGGAAAAATGATTTAAAGTTTGATAAATGAAAAGGGTAAAGGAAGACAAACTTTAAAGAATTGGAAAGGAAGAGAAAGGAAAAATAAAAACCAGCACTCAGCACCATCCACAGCAGTCTCTTCCAGGAGTTTAGGAAGCTTTTCACTGAGTCCTTCCCTGGAAGTCCCACCCAACAGCTGGTTGCCTTCATCACTGCCAGTACTTAGATCACTCTTACAAACTGCAAGGGTGCCTCCATGTTGCTCAGCTTGCACGTGTCTTTGGCTGCTTCACTGAGGCTGTTGTCATGGCCATGGTGCTGGGAAGGTCTAGTTCACTAAGAACAAGTATGTCTTGTCAGTTTCCCTCCGTGCTCCTTCCCTGATAGTTCAGGGACTGAGCCTCACCAGTTTCCCAGCAGCTGGCACCACTGTGCCCAGGTGTTGCACCATCCTTGCCACTGTGGTGGATGCCACAGACACCATAACTGGTGGACTGCATCACCAATTTATTTTAATAAGTTTTTACATATTCTGGATGCTTAATATTTTTTCAAAGAAAAAAATAGGAAATACATGAATAGTCAATCTAATGGATATAGTTTGAGAAAATATTGAGACATTTTCAGAACTAAGGGGTTAATAAAAGTTTAGTAGGCAGAATTTTAAAAATAAAGGACAATTTAGAAGTTGAAAATTTTTCTGAAGTTATGGTATTATGGTCACTTAGAATCTTGGATATTATTGAATATTGGATGTATTTATACTATAAAAACCCATCCCACATGTTGCGGTACATACATATGACCCCAGGAATTCAGGAGGCTAAGTCAGGAGGATCACAAGTTTGAGGCTACAGGCAGCCTGTGTAATTTAGAGAGACTCTCAAAATAATAAATAATAAAAGAGGTCTGGGGTATAGCTCAGTGGTAGAGCACTTGCCTAGTATCTGTGAGGCCCTGGGTTCAACCCGCAATAATACAACAAAACAAAACAAAACAAGAAACTTTTAACAATAAACATTAGGCACCATGTCAAGTACTTTACTGTTGTTGTTAGGTGTGGTTAAGTCGGTGTTGGACTCATAGAGACCTTATATACAACAGATGAAACACTATTGCCAGGGTTTCTCTGCTCTTCATAGGGTTTTCAACGGCTGAATGTTTTTTGGGAATGGGTTGCCAGGTCCTTCTCCCAAGCCTACAGCACTTGGTGTTCCCAGGAGGTCTCTCATCCAAATACTAGCCAGGTCCAACCCTGCTTACCTTCCGAGATCTGATGGGATCGAATGCCACAGTGGTACAGCTGCAAAGCAAGTACTTTACAGTCACCATTTGATTCTTACAATGCTATAAGGAAGGTTTTATTAAGCCTATTCTAAAGGAAAAATTGTTTTTGCAGTGGTGGGGATCAAACCCAGGTCCTCAGTGAGTGCAGCATGGCATTCTACCATTGAGCTAGATAGCACCTAACAACAACAAAGGACAAAATTGAGATTAATTTTGTCAAAGTCACACACTGAGACCAGGGACTGTTAGTTGCAATCTCTGAGGCATCTGTTCCACAACGTGGAAAAAAACAACTAGTCTTCCAGATAAAAAGAATCATTGATGAGCAAAAGAGACTTAAGAGAGAGAAAATAGATTCTAAGAGAAAATCTTAAACAAAATTATTTATTTTGACAAAAAAGCTTTATATAAATGAATGCCTTTTATTGAAAAACATCCCTTGAAGCTATAATAAGACAAAGAAATAGTTGCAGGTTAATGTATGGAAAATTTTATTTATTAACAATAATAAATCCCCCGGTGATCATTGATAGTCATTCAAAAATTATTGCGCTTGGCATTCAAAGTGCAACCTCACTATCTCATTGCTTAATCCTTTCAGTAATCTATAAAAGCCCAACAATCTACTGATTCACATGGTAATTCCATGTATCTCACCTTTTGTATACACAATATGCTTTATCTCACTTTCATCTGACCAGTCTTACTTCTACACAATCTTACTTATATATCATGTATTCTGTGAAGTCTTCTCCAATTCTTCCATTTCCAGAAAGAAGTCTTGTGCCTTTTTAAATAAGCTTTAATTGAATCACATGTCATCTGCTATAACAGAAGGAATCATTGATATATTTATAGCTCCCACAGGGTTGAGTGCTTTGATGGGGAAAAGGGGGTCTTTTCATCATTATCTGTACTTGACATATAGTAAATACTTAATGAATATTATTGAATAAATGCCACTGCCACAAATGTGCAAGTAGGGTTATTGGAAGACAAAAAGGTATTCTAGCACAATTGTTACAGGGTAGATGGCACTCTGCCTTAGCACCAAGGGATGAAAGGGAGGTTGAGGATTGGGTAAATTGTAGAAAGCCTAACTAGACTACAGCAGAACCCACTTTTGAGTGCTGACTAGTGGTTGCCATGCAGGAATACAATCCTCATCTGGTCAGAATCTTAAATTTATTCAAATTTATCCAAAAATTTATTCAAGAGAAGTTGGAATTTAAATCCATTTGTCCATCAATCTATAAATGTGTACATACATATGTGTCTATGCAGGTATGCTAAATCTCCTGGTGTTTACATCCTGTGAAATGGTTAAAACATAAATAAGATTCTAAGCCAAAAAACAAATAAACAAAAATATTTATATGTCAGATTTGGCCAGTATGTCTCTAATTTTTAACTGTGGCATAAAATAATACTTTTAACCATCTAGAAATAAAAAGTCTTTATATCTCCATTTTCCAGGTACTTAGAGAAACTTTTGGAAAGAACTCAAATAAAATCATGGAAACTATGTTGTGGTTGTTAGGTGCCGTCGTGTAGGTACCCGACTCATAGCGACCCTCATAGGGTTTTCAATGGCTGCCTGTTTTGGGATTGTCTTGGGAGTGGATTGCCAAGCCCTTCTCCCATGGAAACTATAGCAAGCAATAAACTAGAGAGGAGTAACAGCCAATCTGTTTTAAATAAATTAATCATTAACTTTTAGTTATTTCAGGAGAGATAATCTTACAGGACCCTTCCCTTTCTGGGATCTGACAATCTGCAAGGTAAATCACTAAGGAAAAGTATTCAGGTAAGAAAACTATGACCCTATATGTGGACTTTATATTTTATATAGTATATCAAATTCTTCAAGGACCTTACGTAAGCACTATATATGCATTTTGGAGGGGCCTGAAAAGTGACACATCAATGGCAAACTGGCTTATGAAACACATAATTAGCTGACTTCTCCAACCTTATAAAAATCAGAGCAAGCAACCAACCTGCCACAACAACACAAAATCAATGTTATTCTTGTAAGCATGACACCAGCTTCATAGAGTTTTTCATGAAGATTAAACAAAATACTTTAAGACCTTCATGAAGATTAGACAAAATACTTGAAACAAAGACCTCAGCATTGCATTCTGGACCATGCTAGTGCCTTAATAACTATTTATAATTATTTTACTTTTGTTATTAAGCTAATAGACATAAATACATATGGAAGTTTAAAAATAAATGATTATTCTTTATTTCTAAAGGGTTTTGTAGGAAGTTCTTTATGTCAAAGTGGAGAGAATGCTGTTGTAGTATGGCAAATCAGAAGACATTAGAATAATAAAGCAGGGTCCCAAGATAAGCAGGCTCACCTGCTTGCTGTTTCAAATCTATCTGAATCATCTGATCATTTTGATATAATTGCTATATCTACCTCACACCTTCCCCATTCTCCTATATTGTTGTTGTTGTAAGGTGCCGTCAAGTCGGTATCCGACTCATAGCAACCCTCATAGGGTTAATGGCTGACTGATTTTTGGGATTGCCTTGGGAGTGGATTGCCAGGCCCGACTCCCATTTTTGTGGTGCTGGTAATTGAACTTGGGTCCTCAGAGACTGCAGCGCAGCACTCTACCAACTGAGCTAAATCCCAGACCATTCTCCTATATAGGATTTACTAAAGAGGGCAGAGGGCAGAGGGCAGAGGGCAGAGGGCAGAGGGCATAGGAATCCATTTCGCACACTCACAGAAGGCTTCAGGCTGAGAATTTCAGATATTATGTCCAGATCAGTGCTTGCTACTTTACATGACCACAGAATTGGTAATGAAAGGAAACTTAGTGTTTTGAAAAGAAATTCTGGGCGTGGTGGCTCACACCTGTAATCCCAGCAGCTCGGGAGACAGAGGCAGGAGAATCCCAAGTTCGAGGCCAGAGGCAGTCTGCGCAATTTAGCGAGACCCTGTCTCAAAAAAGTAAAACATATGGGCTGGGGCGCAGCTCAGTGGTCCAGCACTTGCAGAGCATGCAGGCATGAGGCCCTGGGCTCAACCACCAGTACCGCAAAAAAAAAAAAAAAAAAAAAAAAAGAAAGAAATTCTGTATTTTGAATGGAGAATGGAATTAAACTGAGTTGTGATTTTCATAATTAAATTGTTAAATGAAAACTTAAAACCTTATTATAATTTTGGAAACTAATTTTTAATTTTTTAATGTATTATTTTATTTAACACAACAGTTACTTTAAACAAGTGACTCAATGCAGGCTTCTCTTTGTCTTTGAGAGCTCAGTGGTCCTGCAGTGCTTTCACGTAGTAGCTCCCTCAGATGGAAAGCTCTTTGAGATATCAAATGTCCATTCCTGGAATTGTTTATTCTCATTTGTGTCACAAATCACTTCTCCCTGAGGGTCCAAGAACAAGTAACTGAACTTTGTCAGAGGTTCCTGAGCAGCAACATTGGTTATATTACCTTAGCTTACAATGATGTCAACAGAGGCAGTAGAGAAAATTACATTTCTTTCTAACAGTTTTGGTGGTATTTTAAATACACAATGGATGTTAGTGGCAGAAACTGCAATCATCTGGAAAAAAATGAAGCCATTTCAATAAAATGAAAAATGACCTGATATCTTTGTGCAGCTTGACTAGTATATAAAACATCCTGAGGTGTTATGTTTTATTCCTCTTGTTCTCTCTTTGTACAACACACTTATACACATATCCAAACATCTTTACATAAGTGCACAAATAAATCGGCAATAAACTCTACAGAAAAGATGAATCACTAGAAAGAAGATCAGTCTTCTCTGAAAACTATATTGTGTGTTCTGCTTGGAGTTGGATAAAATACAGGATGACCACAGAGTAAAACACAGGATGTTGTTTACCTGAAATCTGAGTTTCTAATAAGCAGCAAATAAATTTAGTAGAAATGTATAGTCCATATTAAGTACAAATATGTCCCATATAGTGTTCAAGCTGGTAAACTTAACATGAGGATAAAGAAAAATACATAATATATGAAAGAGCTGAGTGCAGAGTGAGAGAATGTACATGAAAGTGAGGTACACAGCAGTCACCGATACATATTAGGTGCTCAGTAATTTCCGGCATCTTGTAGTCCCTTAGTTGGGTGGGATAAATGGGAATTATGGATTTCAGATCATCTTGAAGGATAAGAAAATCTTGAGAAATCTGAAAAGAAATTCAGAGAATTCTGATATTTTAAAAAATATTTATATCTGATATTTTTAAAAACTGATATTAAAAATATTTATATCTTCAACATCATTCAAACCTTGAGGTGATACATTATTTATGATTGTTTTTTGTTGTTAGGTACTGTCCAACTCATGGCAACCCTGCATACAACAGGGGAAACACTATTGTCAGTGCTTCTCTGCTATTCCTAGGGTTTTCAATAGTGGATTGATTTTTGAGAGTGGGTTGCTGGGTGCAGCTCCCAAGCTGACAGCACCTGGTGTTCCCAGGTGGTCTTCCATCCAAGTACTAACCAGGCCCGACCCTGCTTAGCTTCTGAGATCTGAAGGGATCGCATGCCACAGGGCTATGGCTGTAGGCCGTTATTTATGATTAGAAGACCTGTTTTTCAATGTTAATTCACAGAGATCTAGATACCATGTGGTTCAGTGATCACTCTTTGACTATTAAATTGGCCTTTGGTGAGTGTGGGGCGTGGATCTCTATGTGACAAGTGAAGAAACTGAGGTCTAGAACACTTTGTGGTAGCTGTCCTTAAATTCACAATTTAATTTTGCATTTTGTGAGAGTGAAGTGTGGTGAGGCAGTGGTCCATGTCCTGGAGGGTTTGCAGCCTCACCCATACTCAGGTACCCCTCCTATAGCTTCCCCAGAAGGGGTTCCTGGCCATTTTCTTTCCTATCCCCAGGTTCCCCACCAACCCTCTCCCCTATCCAATGCCGCTCTGCTTCCCTGGGAGGGGCCTGGGTGCTGCCTGGGGGAAGGTTCCACTGGAGGGAAGAGAGGAACAGAACCTCAGTACTGAGGGTGGGACATGGTGTCATCTGTCCTACTCTCGGCTGGCAGGAGCATGTCACATCTGGCTGGTCACCAGAGGTCATTGCTCTTAAAGACCAAGCCTCTATCATCCATGATCTATGTACCTAGCAGTTTTGGCATGGTTGTAGAGATACTCTTGGCAATTTGCGCCCAACTCCATCATTTGGGGCACTGGATTGTGGGGAAGGGAAGATACTTGACTCAACTTCCCTAAACTCTGGTCCCTGCTAGAACACTGGGAGTTAGTCTTACAGCTGGCAGGAGGGGTAGCCCACCAGTCTTCAGGACTGAAATAGCATGGCCATGCCTCACTTAGAGGCAGGACATTGGGCACTCAGGGATCTGTAGGCAATCGATGAGTAGTGAGTATCCTGATAGTTGGAGGAGTGTGCCTGTGGAATCCCTACATGTCTAGGTTGTGGTTGGGAGGAATTCTCTTTCTCCTTCCAACTTTTTTTTTTTTTTTTGAGACAGGTCTTGCTGTATAGCCCAAGCTGATCCCAAATGCATGTTCCTCCTCAGCATCCTGAGTCCTGAGATTATGAGTATTCTCTGACATTCCTGGCTGCTTCCAACATACATGAGTCATGTCTATATTTGTGTCTCTTGAGCTACCTGTGGCTTACCTTTCAGAGAAATGAATTATATCTTTGACTCCATATACGAATTAAATGCTCTGATGCTTGCACTTACAATTAGCACTTTTATAAAATGTAAACAATAAAATTCTTTTTTCTTTACTTGGGCTAGGATTTAGCTCAGTTGGTAGGGCACTGCGCTGCAGTCTCTGAGGTCCCAAGTTCAATTCCCAGCACCGTAAAAATGGGAGAAGGGCCTGGCAATCCACTCCCAAGGCAATCCCGAAACAGTCAGCTATTGAAAACCCTATGAGGGTCACTATGAGTCGGATACCCACTCGACGGCACCTAACAACAACAACATAATGACATTGAATAACAACAACAAAACAAAAACACTGAGAATTTGAGAAAGATACCGCAGAAGACAAGTAGAAGTTTTGTATTTTAGTACCTCTAAAGGTACTGTTTTTGTACATTTGCAAGTAGGACCTTAACATTTACGTTTTGCACTGGGTTCTGAAAATTATGTAGGCAGTTTTGTGCAGGGGCTTCTTGCTTTGTAGTGCAGTTGGCATTCCAACCTGTGGAATCAACCATTTAAGAGATAGTTGGCCTCTGCTCTCTGTCTCACATAGAACAGTTTGTGATTTAACACTTTGTTATAATAAGAAAAGTTTTTTAATAAGTTGGCAAGTGAGGGCAGCATACTATCAGAATTGATTAAATTATGAAAGAGGAAAGAACCTGGGTACTAGAATCTTATGAGCTTCTGCATTCATCTCCATATGTGTAAGTGTGATTAATCACTTATCTAAGTCAAAATTTTGTCAATTGGATATGGAGGGTATACAGTGATTCCTAGTCATATAGCAAATTGAGTGAGGTGATACGCAAAGTGCTCAGCATACAGTCAGCTTTCCCTTTCTTGAATAGTGCTTTAATTTCTTTTGACATTTTCAAATATTTATTAAGCATCTGTAATGTGACAGTCATGCTTGGTAAGCATCCACAAACAAAACAAGGTAAAAGTTCTATTCACATGAAGATTACATTCTAGTATAGCTTTTATTATTGTGGAAATCTTCAAACATACACCAAAGTAGAAGGAACACTGTAATGAGCTTGCATATACTGCTCATCTAAAATTATCAACTTTCACCAGCCTTGATTGCCATATATTTCCCTTATATTCCCTTATATTTGGGAAGTATTTAAGGCAAATCTCAGTCATGCTGTTATTATATTTTTAAAGTTTCCAGTTAAATATATAACCTCCATATATATTTATATCTGTACATACATGTATGTTTTAATACAAAGAACAAAATATATATCAATGCTATAAGTCATTGAATATCCAGCTGATTTTCAAAATCCCCTAATTATCCCCAAATTGCCTTATTCTCAGTTGGTTTGCTGGATTCATTTTGAAAACATCTATACATTGCATTTGGCTGGGATTTAGCTCAGTGGGTAGAGCGCTGCGCTGCAGTCTCTGAGGCCCTGAGTTCAATTCCCAGCCCCGCAAAAATGGGAGAAGGACCTGGCAATCTACTCCCAAGGAAATCCCGAAGCACTCAGCCATTGAAAACCCTAAGAGGGTCACTATGAGTCAGATACTGACTTGACGGCACCTAAAAACAACAACATACATTGCATTTGATTGTTATATCTATTACGTCTTTTTCATTGTGTAATACTCACCTCTCCCTTTTTAAAATGTCATTGATTTATTGGAGAAACTATTTTTACTTTGGCCTGTGTTATGTTTCATATACTTGATTTGGCCTGATTATTAGTCATCATGGCAGCTTCCTGACAGTTTGTGGCTTGAGCCCACATAAAAGAGGTCCACATGTGAAGAAGAGAAAAATCAAGAATTTTTTCTCTCATTATCCCTATGTGGATGAGTCACAAATCTTACCTTCAGCTCAGAACTCTCCATTGAACTTCAGATTCTTTATCCTATTGGCTACTTAACATTTTCTCTTTCCCTTCATTTACATGTCCAAACAAAGCTTGATCTTTCACTTTCTCTCAAAAGCACATATTGCATAATTTCCCATTTAGTAAATGGAAAGTCCATCTTTGCAGTCTTTCAAAATTTTTGAAATCATCCTTGATTAATCAATCTCACCCAAACCCTACATATTTCCCTGCAGCAAAATTTCTTTTTTCTCAGCTCCCAGATTAGTGATCCTCATTAAAATATTGACCTCTTCAACATTTCATGCCTCCCTTTTCTGCTTGATTTTTGACTTTAGCATTTTTCCCTCTACAACCTAGCTTGTTTATTGGTTGTCTCTCCTATTAAAATGTAAGCAACCAGTGAGAGTGGGATTTCTATCTGTTTTATATATGGCTATATTCTCAAGCACTTTGAACAGTATACGTAGGATATACTTAATAAGTAGTTATTGAATAAATAAGTCTACTTGTCATCAACATCAGAGACATCATTATTATCATCATCATGACCTTTGATATTTTACCCTTGTGAGGATTTTTCTTTGATTTCTAGTTATGTGGGATCTTCATTCTTATTTATGTATGTTCTTCTCTTTTCATCTTGTATCTTATGCTTTGCAGAAACCATTTGACAAACATTCTTAAGAGCTGCTTGTCCTTAGTTTTTTCCACCCCAGTGGCCATTGGGGTTGGGGTCCTAGTGCATTAGCTCTAATTACTTCACAAGAAAATTAATTCTTTGGTTTGCAGAATTGCTTCTGTTTCTGGTCCTCCAGGCACAGAGATATCAAGAAAGCAAAGTGAATTAGGCACTTCTGAGTGTAGACAATTTTCTAAGAAAATCAATCCGGAGGACTTCCATTTCACCCTGAAGGTTGGTAAAGTTAGATTCTGGGAGAAGTGCTTTAAAGATGCCCTGGTAAGAAATGATGCCAATCAAGCTTGCATTGAAAGGCCATTCAGCTACAAAATGCATGGTCTGGCCATCTGTCTATAGTAAAGGCTACTGACTTCCTGTGGATGATTCTCACCTCTTCTAATAGAGTACCAGCTCTGTCTTAACACCAAGGATTTTCTTCTGCCAGTAGTGCTAGGCTTCCAACTTGCCAGGGAATCAATACAACAGATATAATACAAATTATGAGTAATTTGGCCCCAAAAGGGATCACTCTTCTGATATATATATATTCCCAATGAGTAAATGGAAAGACTTTCTAGTCTTTCAAAAACTTTGCCCAATTTTCCATAAACTACCCTGCTCTTCCCACTGTTCCTCAAATGTACTATTCATATGTCTATGTGAACCTGCTATTTTCTATACAGACACACATGTACATACATGTATACATATACATATATAGAGAGACATGTGTTATATGTATGTGTATATGTATATATTTGTGTGTACTATAAAATTTGGGATGTTGTTGGACATACTGCCATGCACAAGGCTAATCCCCATAGTAAGGAATTATTTGGTCCAAAATGTAATTTCTGACTTTGTTGAGAAACCTTGATGTAGAAAAGTCATATTCAGGGTGAACAAGTATTACAAATATCACCTGACTTAGAAGCAGCACATAGAAGGTTTACTATCTTAACTTGGCTTCATGGCTCACACATTCTTCTGTTTATTCTTTTATCATACTGTCAATCTTTCTGAATCTCCTCTGCTTTTTCCTCCTATCTCCCAGAACTCTGAAAGTTATCTTGCCTCAGACTTCAATTCCCCTACGTTTTTGTTCTACATACTAATTCTATAGGTGGTTTTATACAGTCCCATGCCTTTAAAAAACATTGGCATCTTGAAGATTCTCAGTTCCTGCCCTCTCTGATAACTCCATACTTGTATATCCAAATGTCCATGTGGTTTCTCTGCTGTGTATCTATGAGACATTTCAAGCCTAGCATGTTGCAAATTAAACTTTCTAATCCTCTCTTACTTCCTAAATCTATTCATCCATAGTTTTTCAGTTAATGTTCAAGTAAAAACAATACAATTAGATTTGATCTTTTTCTTATGCCACATTCTATAAGTCAGTGAATTGTGATGGATTTAACTTGAAAATATACCTATAATCTGATCCATTCTTACTATTTTCACTGACCCAGGTAGAAGCTAGCTTCATATGGTTACTGCAATAGCCTCTTTACTCTGTATCATTGCCTCACCCACTAAGACTGAGACTATCAAATGTCTCCCAGTAGTTAAAAATATGAAGGCATAATTTGTAAACTCACATAAATTAATGATGTACAAACAAGTCTTATACAAATATGAGATAATTATTGTTGCTAACTGTATTAGTTTCCTATTAGTGATATAACCAATTATCATATACTCAGTGGCTTAAACAACTCAAATTTTCTTATATTTCTGTGTGTTGGAATTTCAACATAGGTCTTACTATTCTATTAAAATCAAGATGTCTACTGTCCTTTAATCCTTTCTGGAGGCTCTGAGACAAAGTTTAATTCCCTGACTTTTCCAGATGCTAGAGGCATTCTTCATTCCTTTGTCTGTGATTTTTCTTCTATCTTCCAACCTAACAAAGGGAATTCTAGTTTCTTACATATACTTACCTATTTTCTATTTCCTTTTCCCATTCTTAGGACCCTATGATTACTCTGAGCCTACCTTGATAATCAAGGAAACTTTCTTATCTCAATATCAGCTGGTCAGCAAGTTTAATTCCACACATGTCCTTAATTCCCCTTTGACATGTAGCTTGACATATTTATAGCTTTCAGTTATTAGGGCATGGGCCTCTTTGAGATGGACATTATTCTATATATCACATTAATCAAAGATTCTTTGAGTCCAGTATTAAAATTTTAATACTTATTGCTAGACCTCTTGAGTTTAATTTGGTTAGGGAAATCACCTGAGATTGTATATTTACACAAAATATATAGGACAATTTATTATAACTAAAACATTGATGTTGTTGTTCTTAGGTACCATTGAGTTGTGTCCGACTCATAGTGACCTTCATATGACTTTCAATGACTGATTTGTCTTGGGATTGCCTTGGGAGTGGATTGCCACATCCTTCTCCCATTTTTTCAGTGCTGGGAATTGAATCTGGGACTTCAGAGACTACAGAGCAGAGCTCTACCAACTGAACTAAATCCCAGCCCCTCATAATATTGATATTTAAACTAAATACAGAGGGTGCCAAAAATTTATACAAATTTTAAGAAAGAAAAAAATGCTATTAAAACTGTAATGCTCAATATATACTGATAACAGAAGATGAATACAAGTCATGTGTGAATTTTGCAATTAGAAGAGGTACTCCAAATGGTTACCATAGCAGAAGAAGCAGAACTTGATGTTGTGTGAAGCCTCCCAGATCTTCCCTAGTGCCAATAGCATACAGTACCACGTGTCTCAAACTTACCACAAATTGGTGCAATTGTTAGGCATGGTGGAGGTTCTATTGCATATTCATACCTTAACTGCTATACTTCCACAACTTTCTTGATTTTGAAGTAACCCTCAAAATAATCACGTGTTCCCCCAACAACTGTACTTCTGCCATTTTCTTTGACTGTCCTGAATATCACATGGTGGCCCTACATTCATTAGATTAATGCCACCTTTTGTGTGAACTACATATTGCTACCATAATTCAATCGTAGATAACATCTATTAAAATGTGTATACATCTTTTGGCACCCAGTAATATATCATTGGGAACATTCTTTCATTAAATTACATGAAATAAAAAGAAAAAAGAATTACATAGAATTTTTCAAAAGCCAAATTTTGGGGAAAACATCTACCTATAAAATTAATATTTCAACTTTTTTCTGATTTACCTACTTTCCATAAATCTATATCTTTGCCATAGTAGTGGTAGTAGTAATTAGCTGAGTGCTTATTTTGAGCCATGCTTAGTTGTTGTTGTTGTTAAGTGCTGTAGAATCATGTCTGACTCACAGCAACCCTCATAGAGTTTTCAATGGCTAATTGTTTTGGGATTGTCTCAGGAGTGGATTGCCACATCCTTCTTCCACTTTTGTGGTTCTGGGACTCAAACCCGGGACCTCAGAGACTGCTGAGTTGTACTCTACCAACTGAGCTAAATTCTAGCCCTGCCATTCTTAGATATAAGTATTTTAAAGCTTGATTTATTAAAGCTCATATACCCTTTAAAGAAGGAGTTATTTCCCTTTTGCAGTCAGTAGAAGTAAGACTCAGTATGTCTTGCCTGCTCTTATAAGAGATAGCACTGTGATTTGAACTAAAACAAGAAAGCCTGAGAGGAGTAACTGACTTTCCATGAGAAATCCAGGGAAATAATAGTAGAGACACATGTGAGATCTAGCAGTCTCAAGTCTAATCCAGACATTTTGTCACTAATTGGACAAATGAATTAAAATTATTACTATTAAGCATTTTAAGAAAAGCCTTTCCTGCCTGGGAGAATCTTCTTCATTTAAGAGTAGTGTGGGAAATGCTAATTTCCAGTGGGCATGTTTACTGAGTTTTTCATTTGGAAGGAGGATCCAATTCCAGAAATATATTCAGTAGTAATAAATTCCCTATAACCAGAAAAGTTACAGAGGATTATCTTACCTGCCTGCAGAGCAGAAATGACAAGTCAGAGGAATCATCCATTACATTTACTGGTAATTGGATCCAAAGTGCTGACCTTCAAAGGTTGTGTTTCAATAATGCAATTATTTTCAAAAATCTTAATAAAAAGCACATTTTCCTCCTATGCTTCTCAGAGGAAAGACACTTTAAAAATCCTGGCCAAAGACAAATTCAAAGAATACTTGAAGTTCTAGTTACACACCTGTTCTCTGATTTTCTCTGGTCTCTGATCCTAAGAAGATGAATATAAATGGTACTGTAGGGACCAAAAAATTGCTAAATGTGACACCATAAATCATCTCCACTAGTAAATGTAGTGTCAGGTTCTCATACATTCAGACTATTTTAAGTTCATATTCCATAATTTCATGATATGCCCGAATGAATACTGTAGTTTGATATGGCAATTGGGTCAACAGTCAAGTCAGTCAAACTCCCAATTTCATCCTGCATCACCTTATTCATTTCTCCAATTGCATTATCAGTGGTATCCCTTCTCTTCTTCTGCAGATATCTCATTTTGTCTTTTCCCCTACTTGAGGGTGTGAGGATAGGTTAAGGTATGAATGTGCACTTCACTTATTCTATTGTCTAAGCAGGGACTGGATGTCCATCTATTTTCCTAAAGGAGAATGGCAGTGTAAGCTTTTCACTCCAAGAATCTGTTCCTTCTTTAAAACTGTGATTTACAAAACTAAGTTTCCTTGTCTTTGATTAAAGATTGAGGTCTATCAGGGGATTATAAACTTAAACAGCTTCAAAAGTGTGTAATTCCCTAGAAGCTGCATGCAAAATTTTATGTGTTTATGGGAGGAAGTGTACTTATTCAAGTGGAAGAATATAGAATTCATCAGATTCTCAAAATAGAAAGAAAGGAAAAAAGTCCTCTTTAACTAAACAGTTTTTAAAAACACTTAAAAAGATTGATGAAGACTTTTCCTTCTCTAAAACTGAAATGATGTAGTTTGCTTCCTGAGGCACTGATGAGTACTGACACTTAACCTGTGTCAGAGATGGTCTGGAGCAAGGATACTTATTATTACACGAATAAATATATGAACAAACAGAAAAGCAAACTAATAGAAATGTTATGTGTCTGGCGTCAGCAATTAAGTGGGAAAAAGTCTCCAACTTATAAAGTATTGTGAAGGGGACAGGACTGTCCAATGTAGACCAGGCTGTACCTGCATTTCATACTGTAACAGAGGCAATGGAAAAGCACCTCCTCCAAAAGCTTGCCATGTCCGAGTGCATCAAGGTCAGTGCCTTACCTATGGGATATCAGTGACAATATGTTGAGACAAGAGATACCACAAGACGAAATACACAATGCTCAGGGCTAATGGGTGCAAGAAGTCTTCTCAGGGAGTTCAAATCTAGGTTTAATATGAAAGTATATGATCATATTTAGCTAGACAACAATTAGGTGTGAAAGCTAGGAAGAAAGAGAATTCCTTGGTAAAAATAATAGGTTATTCAAAATCCTGGGGCCCATATAGAACATTCTGCCTTTGGTCAACTGAAAGGAGTTCCAAATGACTGGAAAGGGAGGTCAGGGACTTTTTGTGATTGCCTTGTACAAGGAGCATGCTTTGATCATATTCACCTCTAGTCCCCATTCATGTTCCCTTTGTCCTCTCCTGTTTATTCTCTTCCTATCCTCAAACACCTATAGCCGTAGCCCTGTGGCATCTGATCAGATCTTGGAAGCTAAGCAGGGTTGGGCCTGGTTAGTACTTGGATGGGAGACAACTTGGGAACACCAGGTGCTGCAGGCTTGGGAGAAGGACCTGGCAACCCACTCCCAAAAATCAATCCACCATTGAAAACCCTATGAACAGCAGAGAAGCACTGACAATAGTGTTTCCCCTGTTGTAAATAGGGTCGCTATGAGTCACTGACTTGATGGCACCTAACAACAACAATCCTCAAAAAGTCCGTCTTCTTCTTTCATGTCTTTCTTTTCTTTTCTTTTTAAATCTAGTTCCACACCTGAGAGAAAACTATGATATTTGTGTTTCTGAGTCTGGCTTACTTTGCTTAACATGATGATTTAAATTTTTATTACAAGTAAACCACAAATCTCAATATCCTAGCATTTAGCTATCAGTTACTTGTATTTTTTCAAACATTTCTACATATCAGTGCACAAGTATTTGTCACAGGATTTATTTTAAAAAATTGAAAGTTTAATTTCATATTATTTCACTATAGTTATCCTTAAAATGGATCTGCCAGCGATTTCCAAATAACAGTATGAATAAGTCTGTATAGATGTTTTCTATTATCTGATACATAATAGAAAAATGCAATTTTTGTCAATACTTATTAACTGTTTCAGGTAATATTAATGATAATATCATATTTTCTTTCATCAAAAATAGACATCCAAATTGCTGTTTTGATTTTAACAGGAAGTTTTTGTTTTTTACTTTTCTCTCAATTGTTTTTTTCCTTTTTAAAACATAGTGTGTTAATGATTGATTTATGTAGAATTGATTTGTAATTAAATTAAATTCTAAGCTGAGAATATAAAATACATTTAATCCAAAGCAATACATACACAAATATATGGTTGCAATATGCTCAATTTTAATGTGTGAAAAAGAAGATACTGCAGAAACTCAATGCCTTAGAAACAATTCAATATCCAACTGGTATGAAAAGCTCACTATTTATTGTATCCTTGGCCATCCTTTTTTGAAATAATTTGCAAGATCTCTAGTGAAAATAACAAAACTGACTTCTTCTAGTCAATTTTATATTTCATCTCTATTTTTAGTGTAACTAGAAGATAGCCACAAAATATTAAAAATTCTAATATGTGTGAAGGTGATTATAAAGTAACACAAAGATATAAACAACAGTTAAGCAATCCCATTAAGTAACTTATTTTCTTGAGAAGTTCTGGCCATAAAATAAACAAAAATCTTTACTCTTTTCCCAATCGAGAATATACATTGGAAGGTAAAATTTCTCTCTCTTTTTTTTTTTTAGTGTAATAGTGAATCCTCTAGAATTCTAAATTTGGTCTTTTTTCAGAAGACATGAGCCCATTTTCAAATAATATATGTTTGCATATGGACACAGTCCTATATTCAGTTTTTTACATTTTTATTAGTAATTTTTAATGTACAACTTAATGGTTCTTATTATGATATTTCCATACATGCATTTCCTTGCACATTGCTGTCTTAATTTTCCCCTTACGCTCTCATGACTCTCCTCCCCCATTCTCTCCCTCCCCACGAATAAGTCTCCTTTGTACTTCCTTGTTTGCTTTTTGAGTATATCAATCTATATATGTATTTTGACTTTGCCATGAAAGCAAAATACATGATATTTTTTCTTCCATTGCCCTTTCTTCTTGTTCCCTTCCCCTTTTCTTTAGTCTATTATCTTTCCCTACTTATGTCCTGTCTACTTTCATGATCAATAGACTTAATAATGAATATATATTGAAGTCTAACATCCGTATACAAGAGAAAACATGTGATGTTTGTCTTTCTGAGTCTGGCTTAATTCACTTAAAATGATGATCTCTAGTTCCATCCATTTTCCAGCAATTGCCATAATTTTGTCTTTCTTTATGGTTGAGTAAAACTCCATGTTGTATATTTACCCCAATTTCCATATCACTCATCTGTTGATGGACACCTACACTGATTCCATATCTTGGCTATTGTGAATAATGCCAAAATAAACATGGATAAGCAGGTATCTCTATGGTATATTGACTCATATTCCTTTAGATATATACCCAGGAATGGGATAGGCTGGTCATATGGCAGTGCTAGTTTTTGTTTTTAATTTCTAGAGGTACATCCATACTAATTTCCATTGTGGCTGCACCAACATTCCCAGCAGTATATGAGTTCCATTCTCCCCATATGCTTGCCAATATTTGTTGTTTGTTTTGTTGATGGCAGCCATTCTGATTGTATTAAGATGGTATCTCAGTGTAGTTTTGATTTGCATTTCCTTGATGCTAAGAATATTGAACATTTCTTCACATGATTATTGGCCATTTGTATTTCTTCATTTGAGAAGTCTCTGTTCAGTTCTTTTGCCCATTATTTGATTGGATACTTTATTTTTTTGGTGTTTTATTTTTTGTGGTCTTTATATATTCTAGATATTAATCCCCTGTCTGATGTAGAGCTGACAAAAATTTTTCTCCCATTCTGTTGGCTGTCTCTTCATTCTGATAATTGTACCCTTTGCTGTGCAAAAGCTTTTTAATTTCATCCTGTCTCATTTGTCAATTATTGCTACTGTTTCCTATACTTTTGGGATCCTATAAAAAAGTCCTTGCCTGTCCTATGTCTTGAAGTGTTTCTCCTATGTTTTCCTCTGGATGTTTCAAAATTTCAGGTTTTACATTAAAATCTTAGATCCATTTTGAACTGATGTTTATACATAGTAAGAGAGAGGGATCTAATTTCAGTCTTGTGCACAAGGATATCCAGTTATCCCAGTAGCTTTTATTGAAAAGGTTGTCTTTTCTCTAACTTATATTTTTGGCACCTTTGTCAAATATCAGGTGGCTGTAGCTGCATGAGTTTATTTCTGGATCTCCTATTCTGTCCCATTGGTCTACATGCTCATTTTTGTGCCAGTACCATTCAGTTTTTGTTACTATAGCTTTGTAGTATTACTTGAAATCAGGAATTGTGATGCCCCTTGCATTGTTCTTTCTATTCAGGATAGTGTTAGTGATTTGGGGTCTTTTGTGCTTTCAGAGAGTGGTGATAAAAGCAGTAATGCATTGGCATGAAAACAGATACATACATCAATAGAGTACATAGCCCAGAAATAAACCCATACATACTAGGTCACCTACTCAACCCCCCAACCCACTCTTTGACAAGGGGGCTGGGGTTTAGTTCAGTTGGTAGTGTACTGCTCTGCACTCTCTGAGGACTGTGTTAAATCCCAGGACCACAAAATGCCAGAAAAACATGACAATCTATCCTGAAGCAATCTCAAGACAATCAGATATTGAAAACCCTATGAGGTTCTTATGAGTCAGACCTGACTCCATGTCACCTAACAACAACTCTTTGTCAATGGTGCCAAGAATATACATTAAGGAAAGGATAGTTTCTTCCATAAGTGATAATGGGAAAACTGGATATCCACATGCAAAGTAAATTGAAATTATAAAATGAAATTATCCCCTTGTCTTATATCATTTACAAATGTTAACTGAAAAGTGGACTAAATACTTAGAGGTAAGACCAACCTCTAAAACTCCTATTAGAAAACATAGTGGGAAAGCTTGCTGGGCACAGTGGCCCATGCCTGTAATCCCAGAGACTCAGGAGGCAGAGGCAGGAGGATTGCAAGTTCCAGACCAGAGGCAGTCTGGGTAACTTAGTGAGATTCTACCTCAAAAAGTAAAAAAATGGGCTGAGGGTGCAACTCAATGGTACAGCACTTGCAAAGCATGCAAGAATAAGGCCATGAGTTCAAACCCCAGTACAAAAAAAAAGAAGAAGAAAAGAAAAGAAAGAAAACATAGGGGGAACCTCCTTGACATTGGTTTTTACAATGAGGTTTTGGATATGAAACCAAAATAATAGGCTTCAAAAGCAAACATTATAAATGAGTGGTACCATGTTGAACTAAAAAGCTACTGCACAGCAAAGGAAAAATCAATAAAATTAAAGGCAAATTGTGGAATCGGAAAAAAAATATTTAAAAGCTGTATCATTGTCAAGGAATTAATTTTCAAATTATATAAAAAATTATATATATATTTGTACTCAATAGTACAAATATAGAAAAAGAAAAAAAAACCCACAAGCCAATGCTAAGCAAATAATCCTATTTAAAAATGAGAAAATGGCTATTTCTCAAAAGAAGATACACAAATGGCCAAAAGGTACTGGCAATCTGCTATTTAAAATCATTCAACTTAACAACTGTGCAAATGCAAGATGTGTTCAGTGGAAACTATACTTTAAATTTGAATTTTAATCCTTTTCCTGGCCTAGTGACATGTATTACAATACTCTCCTGCTATGCTGGTCAGGGGCAGTAAACTGTAGCTCTCAGGCAGCCAAAGGATCAGAAGAGTCAACAATCAATACTGTACAGTGTATGGTGTCATTCAGCTCTAATGTTCAGTAGCTTAAGGTGATTAAATGCATCTTCAACTTGTGGTATTTTCAAGTTATGCTCTATCTTCAAATTATCAAGATGTATATCCATTATAAGTTGAGGAATATCTATATACAAAAGTACTCAACATCATTAATCATCAGGGAAATGCAAATGAAAATCATAAGATATCACCTCACACATCCTAACGAGATGGCTATCTTCAAAAAGACAAGAAACAATAAGCCTTGGAGAAGATGTAAAGAAAAAGGAATCTTTGTACACTATTGAAGATGATATCATTTGAAAGAGCCATTATGGAAAACAGTATGCAAGTTTTCCCCAAAATAAAAATAGAACTGACATATAGTCCAACAATCCCACTTTCGAGTATATATTCAAAGGATACATATAGCCTTACCATCATGGTGTCCAATCATGTCAAATCTTGGAAGCTAAACAGGATCAGGTCTGGTTAGTACTTGGATGGAGACCATGGGAAAACTGCATGCTGTAGGCTTGTGAGAAGGACTGGAAACCCACTCCCAAAAAGCAATCAGCTATTCAGAACCTTCTGAATAGCAGAGAAGTAGTGACAATAGTGCCATGCATGGCAGTGTTTCATCTGCTGTACATAAGGTCACTATAAGTTAGCCCCTATTCACTGGAACCTAACAACAACATTCAAAGACATTAAATCAGTATCTCAGAGAAATATCTATACCCTCATGTTCATTGCATCATCATTCACAATAACCAAGATATGGAAATCCCTAAACTTCTGTCAACAGATGAATAGATAAGGAAAATATATACACACATATTATTTAAGAATAAAAAAGAAGGAAGTCTTTCCATTTGTAAGAACCTATGCTAAGTGAAATAACCCAAATACAGAGAAACAAAAGAAAAATGCTATAACACTTATATATGGACTAAAAAACAGCAAAACTCATAAAAGCAGACTGTGGAACAGCTTTTGCTAGGAAGGGAGGATGGGAAGATGTTAGTGGAAGGATACAACTTTTCAGTTATAAGATGAATATGTTCTGGGGATTGAATTTATATGGTGGTGGCTATATTTAACAATATTTTCTAATGTACTTGAAATTTAATGAGAGTACATCTTAAGTGTGATCAATACACACACACTCACACATGAAATTGGTCACTGAGTGTGGTGAGGCATGTCAATTAACTTGATTGTAGTAATCATGTTTAAATGTATACATTATAATGTATATCTTGAATATATATAATTTTTATCTATCAAATATACCTTATCAAATTTGGAAACAGACAAAATAATATGTCATTATTTTAAAAGCTGCTACCTGAGAGGGGCCCAGTATTATTTACAGTCACTTTTCCTTATGTTTGAAATAATCTGATTCTCTATGCTTATTCTACATTAAAATGAAAACAGAGGGTCTTGAAATTAGAAAAGATCTCTTAGAATATTAAACTTTCATGTAGAACAGAAATGTTCTCTACAATATACTTTAGAAAGCTGAGCGTGTTAGCTAGGACATTTCCCATGACAGAGAGCTCACCGTCTTGAAGGAGAACCTGCTTCATTGTATTTGTCAGGAATCCTTCCTTGTCAGGATTTAGAGTCTAATATCATAACACATACTGTTAGTTTTATTCTATTGTTGCAAAAGGAAGAGCCACCCCCCTCATACCAACCCCCCCCAAAAAAGAAGAAGAAAACATTTTGAAGGCAGAACTTCCTAAGTTCTGTTCCTGAAAATACTCTTTTCGAAGATGTTTTGCTTCTCAGAAATAGCAAGTTCTGTTTCTGAATAATTTGTAGGACATCACTATGCACATTTGCACAAACAAGGCTCTGAAAGTCCCTATACAAAAGGGACATTTTCACACTGATTTTGTGTTCCAAAATTTTACCTCCACCAGCAATGACATACCTGTCACCTTTTTATTTAGTACAAAACATTAGCCATCTGTTGAAATGGTGTTCCTGTGAATAGCAAAGTTGGGATATGGACTTAGGAGGTGACAATATTTGGAGCGTCTGCCTTTTCACAGATTCAAGGCCTAAAGATTTGTTCTCCAAATGTATGTTACAGAGTTGGAGGAGTGGTTAGGAATGCAAATATTCAGATCTATTGTGTCAAAATCCCTGGAGGAAATGCCCCCAAATTTGCACTTAACAATGGCCAACAGTGATTTTTATGTACACTAAAGTTTGAAAACCATTGCTTTAAGTCCATGTTTTCAAAGTATCCCCCATACATCTGTCAGTTTGCTGTACTGTGGGGGTTTGCGTGTTGCTATGAGGCTGAAAGCTATGCCCCCAGTATCTCAGATACCAGCAAGGTCACCCATGGTTGACAGGTTTCAGCTGAGCTTCCAGACCAAGACAGACTAGGGAGGAGGACCTGGCAACCCACCTCTGAAACAACTAGCCATTGAAAACCCTATGAATAGTAAAGAAACACTGTCAGATATTGTGCCAGAAAATGAGCCCCCCTGGTTGGAAGGCACTCAAAAAACTACTGGGGAAGAGTTACCTCCTCAAAGTAGAGTCTACCATGATGATAGAAATGGAGTAAAGCCCCAGGGACCTCCATTTGCTGATATGGCATGACTCAAAATGAGAAACGACTGTAAGCATCTATTAACAGTTGGAACATGGAATGTACATAGTACGAACCTAGGAAAATTAGAAATTGTTAAAAGAGAAATGGAGCACATAAACATTCACATTCTAGGCATCAGTGAGCTAAAATGGACTGGCATAGGCCATTTTGAGTCAGATAATCATGCGGTCTACTATGCTGGGAATGACAAACTAAAGAGAAATGGGGTTGCATTTATTATCAAAAAAGATATCTCAAGATCTGTCCTGAAATACAATGGTGTCAGTGATAGGATAATACCCATATGCCTACAAGGAGGGACAGTTAATGACTATTATTCAAGTTTACGCACGCACCACTAAGGCCACAAATGAAGACAGGGAAGGATTCTACCACCTTCTGCAATCTGAAATAGATCAAATATGCAATCAGGACATATTCATAGTTACTGGTGTCTGGAATGCAAAAGTTGGAAACAAAGGAGAAGGTTCAGTAGTCGGAAAATATGGTCATGGTGACAGAAATGATACTATGGTCTGCCAAAAGAACCAACAAGTCTGTCCTAGAAGAAGTGTAACCACAGTGCTACTTGGAAGCAAGGATGGCTAGACTGTGTCTCACTTACTTTGGACATGTAGTTAGGAGGGACCAATCCCTGGAGAAGGACAACATGTTTGGGTGAGTGGTAGGTCAACAACAACAACAACAAAAGGAAAACCCTCTACTAGATGGATTGACACAGTATCTGCAACAATGGGCTTAAACATAAATAAGATTGTGTGCCTGGCAGAGCACAGGGGAGTGTTTTGTTCTGCTGTACATAGGGTCGCTATGAGTTGGACCTGACTCAAGGGCACCTAACAACAACAACATTCAAAGTATAGTCTATGCCCCAACAACAATGGTATCAGTGGGAGTTTGTTAGAAATGCAGAACTTCAGGCTTCATTCAGACTGATGAATCATAATATGAGCTTTCACAAACTCATTAGGAAATTTGTGTGATTTGTATGTACATTAAATCTTGAAAAGCATCATCCTGATAGGCATTAAATTCACAGGAAGATTTCATTTTTTCAAATTCTTAATTCTTTGCCTATTCTTAACATTTCAGTCACTCCAGATAGGTAGGCAACATCATTTACAGCAATGGGTCATGAGTGTTAGGTAGGATCCCAGCTACAGAACTTCTCAAATCCACTTGATAAAGAGGGTAGGATTGTGGTTGATTGTTCCTACACTGTTGCCAGGTATTGAATTCCATCCTAATTCTTAATAGTTTCAGAAATATATCTAGTCAGATCAGTAAGTCTAGTAGCATATTATATTAACAGTAACAATAAGAAAATTTGCCAGTAGTGGACTATTACTGTGTGTGCCTGTCACTGTTCTAGATGTATGTATTTGTATATGAGTGTGGGTGTATGTGTAACAACTTTTGTTTCACTACAACTCTAAAGCTGGCCCTTATTTCAGTTGGCAGAGTGCTGCTCCACACTCTGAAGACCCAGGTTCAATCCCCAGAACCACAAAAGTGGAAGAAGAATGGGACAATCCACACCAGAAGCATCTTGAAAACAATCAGTCATTGGAAACACTATGAGGGTTGATATGAGTTGGACCAGACTCCATGGCACCTAACAACAACAACAACTCTAAGAGGATAGCATTATTATCATTCTCAGTGGCTTGAAAACAAAACAAAACAAAAAAAGATTTTCATGGAATTAATTCCTGGACATAATAAATAAAGAGTTAAGGAAAAAAAAATAAACATTTGTTTTTTTCTAGATAAGTAGATAAGAATTCAATAAAAGTTTAACTGTAAATAAAGTATAACAAAACCATAAAATTTTCTTAAAAGAGAGGGAATTTGTTTGTTGGTTTAATTGATTTGGATATAGAAATTTCGGAGTGGTTCTGATTACCTTGCTGAAGATGCAGGCAATCGGCAACAATCATACCTATTACAAGCCATTTAAGCAAGCTCAATTAAATTAGTGATAATTCTAAACTTGCATAGAGATTGGTTTAATTTTTATGTAAATTCAAACTCTAGTTGCACAAATTCTAATTGTTTAGCAGTAAATAAAGTTAGATTATTTTCGTTTTTCTTTGTGGAAATTTCAAAACTGTGCTCAATGCTCTGGTAGATACACACAGACTGAAAACATTCCTGCGAGAAATTCTTACAATTTTCAAAGATCAGGCTCATTTCCTTTGCTTAATTTGACAGATAGAAAGACTTTATGAAATAACTAGAAGGTAGCAGATTGAAGATCACCAAGACTTAAGAGTACAACAGAGTAGAAAATACCCTGGACTGAGGGTATGGAGTATTGACTTTTAATCCTGAGTCTGCTATAGACTTATTGTATAATCTTGAGAAAGTCTCCTTTTATTAGCTCCTGTTGTACAATTAAAAACTACAAACTTTCAATGGCTTAAAACAACACAGAGTTACAAACTCCTGTGAAGGCAGGTAGGCTGGAGTTCAGTGGATCCAGGCACACCTCATCTGGACTGGGCTGCAAGCTCCATGTGTTGCCCAGCCGCCTTCTGAGAGCATTCCCTAAGGCACATCCTAGTAAGGCCAAAGACAAGGATGCAAAAGGACAGGCTCAACCACACAAGCTCATTTCAAGTCCTGGGGTCATGTCTGTTTGCCCAATGACTAGCTGAAGGGGGCACAAAATCAAGCCTAATTGCAAGGGGAAAGAGATTTACTTTGTCACTAGGAGTCCATGAAATGAGCATGGACCACCAGTAGTTCATGTCATTATATTCTTCCCATTTCCTTTAGCTTCCATATCATTAAGCTGAGATAGGGGAATTTCACTGCTATTCAGGACACTATTAACATCACTTTGTGATGAGCCTCTATAGTATTATGCGTAAACTCTTGCTCTGCAAGCTAGATTCAGTCATGTCTTGGGTACTCTGCAGAGAATTTTAAAACTATTTTAATTAGTTGAAAAATATCTTTAAAACCAGAGTACTTCACACAAAAATCCAGAATTCTGACTTTTCATGAAGGCTTGGAGAATTCAGCAATTGTGATACTATCAGTTACCCACTGTATGCAGGACATAGCTCTTTAGATCAGCACATCCTCCCTCTTACACACATTCTACTGTGACATAGCTAGGCAACTCCTTTTAAAAATTATTTATCAACTTTGTGAGCAGTTTTTTTCTCACCCAGGATTTCTGTTTTGATCTCTGGCTCTTCTTTCACCAGCAAATTAACATGGCAAAATAAGTCATTTAACATATCTAAAGTTGTCTTTTTCTCATTTACAAATATAGAAGGGGAATTCTGGAAATCTTTAAGGGCTTTCCTACTCACCATTCCATAATTCTGAAGAGATTACATCACAGAGTATGATATGTTTTAAGAGAGCTCATGAGGACAGGAGAGTAATCTGTTTCAAGAGATGACTGTGTGACTGAGAGTTGGAAATCAGGAGTGGTACTTATATTGTGGATCTCAAAGGAGCCCATGAGGGAAAAGGAGCAATTAAAGAAGAGAAATTGCTGAGTTAGGCTGAATATCAGAAAGGTTTTGCTAATAGGCAAATCTATAAACTGGCATGCTTTCCCCAGAGAAGTGGCAGAAAGTTATTTAAAACAGGACCAAATACAGCACTTCAATACCCAGTGTAAGCAAAATTCTTACTTAAATCAGGGTTATTGACTCGAGGTAAGTTGTTTCTTTCTCTTAATTTTATAAGTTGATTTAGATTTCTGTTGAATAAATAATAATAATGAAAGATCCAATCCTACAATAGGGGTCCAGAGACATATAAATCTATGCTGTGCCCACATGCATTCTTTAGCCCTATTAGTTTAATGCAGATCACTGAGGTATTTAAAAAAATGATAAATTTTGCACCAGTAATTTGTGTTAAATAGGTATGTATGAAGCATGAATGTGGGTAAATTGTTTTGCACATTTTCATAAATGTAAAATTTCAGTCTGTCTCCCAGTTTGCCCTATAAAATTCAGATTTTTTTCTTTCCTTTCTATTTACTGCCTAACTTTTTTGTGAGGTATTTTGGGGTAATAGTGCTCGTTATTGAATTATTTAAGACAGTGTTTTCTGACAACTCAATACTCTATTTTTTCTTCTCTTCTCTTTGAATAAGAAAGTGCAAAATGAGCAAAGGAAAATAACTAGCTTGGCTTTGGGATGGAGCAGAAAAACAAACTAACAAATTGAAAACAAGCAAAAAAGACCCTTTCCCCGACCCATTTCATTAATCACTCTAACAAGGACCAAAGAAAAAGCTTAGGAAAATACTTGGAAGGTCTACTTCCAATATATACTCTCCTAGAGGATTAACGCCTGCAACCATAGCCCTGTGGAATCCGATCCCTTCAGATCTCGGAAGCTAAGCAGGGTCTGGCCTGGTTGGTACTTGGATGGGAGACCGCCTGGGAACACCAGAAGCTGTAGGCTTGGGAGAAGGACCTGGCAACCCCCTCCCAAAAATCAATCTGCCATTGAAAACCCTATGAACAGCAGAGAAGCGCTGACAATAGTATTTCCCCTGTTGTACAGAGGGTCGCTATGAGTCGGATACCGACTCAACGGCACCTAACAACAACAACAACAAAGAGGATTAACATAATGATAGTATGCAGGTATTTGGAATCAGCTCATTGCCCCAAAGGCAAATTTGATTAGAGGCATACAAGAATGAGAACTGATTACAATTATAATAATCTGTTATCCAAAGCCTTACTATATTCATTCATTGAGTAAGCATTGAGTATGCATCAGAGTTATTCTGCTAAAGATTGAAAAGCTGGCAAGGTTGTTTTCTGTATTCTTGCAGTTCTCTCTGTCTGTTTGCAGCCTCTTCTCCCCAAATTCAGTATGCTGCCAGGTCCTCATGAAAAGTCATCTGGTAAATGTGGTAAGGACTAAGCAAATTTCACCTTACAGATCTAGAGAGGAAACTGATTAAAATAATGGTGCGAATCATAGTGGGGAGGATTTGGTAAGCGAAGAAGGAAGCTCTCAAAGGACTGAAGCACTTAAATAGTTTGAGTCTTTTTCTCCTCTGTGGAAAGGTCATCAAAGAAAGTTTGGAAAATTCATAGAAAATAACGCACAAGTCACCAAATAGCAAAAGAAGTGCACCTCAAAATTATCAGTAAATCATCAAAGTACAAAATAAAAGCCAACTTTAAACTATTAAATCAGAGAAAACACTACAAAGTACTACAGGATTTGTAAGTAAATAAGTATTGTTGAGTGTGCTTGTGAAATTGTAGATTGGCTCAGGCACTTTGTGGGTAACTTGGTCACATTTGTTAAAATGTTAAACACTTCTGTCTATGATATAACAATTTCATACCCTAGAATCTAGAGACACTGACGTGCCCTTAACAGATGTGTTCATATACTATTTGCAATAGCAAAGATATTGGAAATAATCTAAATATCCACTAATAAGAGAATAAATAGTCTGTCAAATTCCCCAATTTAAAAATATTACTTACTTATCTAAATCTGTAAAAATAAAAAGTTAGATGTATATAAAAAGACATCATTATTCAGATTAAATAAAATATCTCTATAGGGAAAGTTCATCCCAAGGGCCCCTCAAACAAAATTTCTGATTCAATAGCTGTTTGGAACCTTTATATTCTTTTTTATTTTTTCAGTACTAGAGGGTTGAACCTGGGGCCTTGCACATGCTAGACAAACTCTCTATCACTGAGCTGCGCTGCAGCCCCTTTTATGCTTTGTAATTTTGAAACAAGATCTCTATAAATTGCGCAGGCTACTTCTGTCCTCCAGTTTGAGGTCCTCCTGCCTCAGTCTCTCAAGTTGCTGGAATTTCAGGAGCACCTAACAGCAACAACTATGGTACCTAGCAGGAGACCTTTTTATTCTTAAATTCAAAGTGCATCCTTAGAAATTGAATATTACTGTATTTTTTCCTTCGGAACTGGAGGTTGAACTCAGCACCTCGTGCTTGCATACTTTACAAGTGCTGCACCACTGAGCTGCACCCTCAGCCCATTTTTTTTAAACTCTTTTTTAAGACAGGATCTCCCTAAATTACACAGAGTGCCTCTGGTCTCAAATTTGAGATTCTCCTGCCTCTGCCTCCCTAGTCACTGAGATTACATGAGTGTCTCATGGTGTCTGGAGAATATTACTAATTAGCTAGTATATTTTTTGAGTATCTGCTAGGTATCAAGTATAATGTCTGATATTTTATAAATACTTTTTCTTCTCTTTGCAGTACCATGGAGAGTGGTTATAGTCTCAATTTTACAAGTGAGATTGAGAATTTCCATTCACAGAGGACAAGCTTAACTTGCCATCATCTAAACTTAAAAATGAGTCTCTAGCACAGTGAAGCTGAGTTATGATCCTAGAGAACTGGGTTGGGAACTTTCAATAGCTTTACAACTGAATAAATCCAAACAGATACTGCAGGTCTCTCTACAGCTGCTGTAGGTAACCTCATGATGACAGTGGTGGTGGTGGTGGTGGTGTGTGTGTGTGGTACTCAGGGCATGTGTTATTGGTTGACTAAGATGTCCTTATATTTCTTCCTGACTCTATGCACCAACATCCTTTTGGAGCATTTTCTTCAGAAAAGTTGTGGTTGTAAAATCTTTCTTCTTCTCACAGATCCTATTATTACCTATTGTTTTGTTTTTATTATTGTTGTTATTGTTGTTAGGTACTATTGGGTTGGGGCCAACTCATAGTGACCCTAAGTACAACAAAAGGAAACACTCCCTGACACAGTGCCAGGCACATCATCTTTTTTATTTTTAAACCCATGTTCCAGCCATTGTGTCAAACCATCTAGTTGAGGGTCTTGCTTTCTTTCCTTGACCTACTACTCTCCCAAACATGATATCCTTCTCCAGGGATTGGTATCTCCTGACAACATGTCCAAAATATGTTAAGACACAGTCTAGCCATCCTTACTTCCAAGGAGCACTCTGCTTGCACTTTTAGAATGGATCTGTTGGTTCTTTTGACAGTTCATGGTATAACCAATGTTTGTCTCCAGGACCACAATTCAAAAGTATCAGTTCTTCTCTTGTCTCCCTTATCCTTGTTAAGCTCACGTACATTCTACGTTCCAATTATTAGTGAATGTTTACAGTTCTCATTTTGAGTCATGCCACATCAGCAAATGGAGGTCTCTGAGGCTTTACTTCATTCCCACCATTAAAGCCGACACTATTTTGAGGAGGCAATTCTTCCCAAATTGTCTTTTGAGTGCCTTCCAGCTTGGGGCGCTCATTCTCCAGCACTATATTTGACAGTGCTTCTCTGTACTGGTATGGTTTTCAATGGCTAATTGTTTGGGGAATGGGCTGCTAGGTCCTTCTCCATAGTTTCTCCTTAGTCTGGCAGCTCAGCTGACACCTGATCACCATGGGTGACCCTACTAGTATCTGTAATACTGGTAGCATAACTTTCAGCATCACAGCAACAAGCAAGTCCCCACAGTACAACAAACTGACAGATAATTTGGAGTATTATTACATAGGACTTCCTTTCTCAAAGACCTGTGAGACATCTCTCAGAAATGAAAATATAAAGGTAGATACTACAACAATCTCCTGATTTTCATGACAGTCTAGAGGTTTAAGTGGTTCTCTTGCTTCGCTTGTAATTATTTCTTGTCAAGAACATGTAGGAAAGTTTACTTTTTCCTATTTGCGTAAAGCCAATTGGCAAACACAGATTCCTTGCTATCTCTTCACCTCTAACCCTGTTCTAGGTCTTAAGAAGTCTCCCACTCTAATTGCAGAGGCAAATCTGGCTTTTCTCTCCTATTGTAGTCACCTAGAGTAAAGCAAACATTTCTTATTAAACTTTGGAGTGATTTTTATGTCCTTTTTTGGGCAATTTTCAACTTTACAGTGTTCTGACTGAGATAACTTAGATATGTATCAAGGAAAAGGGCAGAAACAAAATTGGTGAAAGAGCTCTGTTAACATAGGGAAGTCAGGGAGAAAGTACTGTATTTTAACATTTTCTCTAATCTTTGAATGTTCAAATAATATCCACCTTTTAAAACTTTTCTTTGAACTATTACTTGTTCCTTTGCCAGTGCCAGAAAAGTTAACTCAAATGAGCATAAGTACAAAATGATTTATTGGAGGTAGGAGTGTAGCTTAATGATAGAGCACTTGCCTACTAAGTTCCAAACCGTGGGTTCAATCTGCAGTTGGGAAAAAAGTAATTTATTGTCTCAATAATGAAAAAGTTTAGTGGGATCTAGGTACTCAACAATGCCTTCAGTGGTTCCTCTCTATTTAAGACTCTAAATTCTCTTTTATTGTCTCCATTTTTAAGCTGAAACTCCCTATGGGACCACTTTACAGACACCAAATTCAGTGAGAAAGAATACTTTTCAATGAGAAAGAATTTTTTCATATAGTTTTATCCAGAGGTCTAGAATTGTGGTATGATTAATCACACTTGTACCACATAGTTTTCTTTGAGCTCATTAATATGTCCTAAGGCAGGCAAATAATCCAAGAAGGTGGACTTTATGAGGAAGAACGCAACATCAGGATTGGAGGAAGACTCATTGACAACCTTCATTATGCAAATGACAGAACTCTGCTTTCTGAAAGTGAAGAGGGTTTAAAACATATACTGATGAAGATCAAAGAACATAGCCTTCAGTATGGATTGCAACAAAACATCAACAAAATAAAAATCCTTATAACTGGGTAAATATGCAATTTCACAGTAAATGGAGAAAAGATTGAGGTTGTCCAAGATATTGCTTTACTTGGTTCCACAATCAACACCTGCAGGAGCAGTCAAGAACTCAAAAGACGCATTGTTTTGGGAAAAACTGTGGTAAAAGATCTCTTTAGAGTATTGAAAAGTAAAGATGTCATATTGAAGATGAAGGTGCTCCTGCTTCATGCCATGGTATTTTCAGTCACATTATATGCTTGTGAAAGCTGGACATTGCACAAGGGAGACAGAAAAAGAATTGATGCTTTTGAATTGTGGTGCTGGAGACATCTATTGAATATGCCATGGACTGCCAAAAGAACCAAAAGATCTGTCCTAGAAGAAGCACTACCAGAGTGCTCCTTGGAAGCAAGGATGGCTAGACTTTGTCTTAGGTATTTTGGATATGTTGTCAAGAGGAACCAATCCCTGGAGAAAGACATCACATTTGGGAGAGTGACAGGTCAACAAAAAAAAAGGAAAACCTCTACCAGATGGATTGACCCAGTGTCTGCAACAATGGGCTTAAGCATATATAAGATCATGTGCCTGTCACAGAATCACAGAGTGTTTTGTTCTGCTGTACATAAGGTCATTATGAGTTGGATTTGACTCAAGGCAACAACAACGAGGCAGGCAAATTTTTGAAAAGGCTAGGCCTGAATCAGATACCATCCCATTAAAATCACAAGTATTAAAAGCTTCTAGGAAACATAAGCAAAAAGTATTGACTGTTCTGGAGAAAATGAAAGCTTATCCCAACAAATTCCTACTACAAATGTTTATAATCAACTCCATTGACAATGTTCTCTGCATCCACTCAACCCACAGAATACTTGAGCTATCCACTTAAAGCAAGTAGATTGACTTCTTATTACAATTAATTGTAGCTCCCTCAAAACAAAATCGGATTTATCTTTTCATCCTCAACCTCTGCTTTCAGTCTTTGTAAGTATGGCTTAGATGTATTCAGTAGGGAGTAGGAGAAATGACCTTGATAAGTTCCTCAGTCTTTCTGTGTCCTAATTTTTGCATCCTCTCTGAGAGAAACCACACTCAATTCTACTCAAAACTGACTTATTCATTCAAAAGCTATTTATTATTTTTTTAAATAATAAATTACCATATGACAGCACTAGCTACTAAACTAGCAAACATTTATTGTTTGCATGTGCTAAGTAGTCTTTTAAACACCTTCTATCCTCTGTCATTCCTTCTCCCTGTGTACTATGTAAAATACAAAATTATCTGTAATTTTCATCTTGCTTATTTCACTCTAGCCACATTGGCCTGCTTGTTGCTGCTAGTTGCCCATAGCTTATTTCATCCAAGAAAGAAACTTGCTCTACACTTCACTAAGAATTTTTTTCCTTATTCACATGATTCGTTCCACCTTACTATTCAGATTTCAGCCTAAGTACCAGATCCACACAGATGACATTACTGAGGATTCATTATGTTTTCCATAGATCAAATTCCATTTTCTTTTCATAATTCACCTTCTTTTTACTTCCTCCTCCTCTTCCTTCTTTCTCCTCTTATTTTCCCTACATTTTTCCTCCTTTAAATTATACTTATCACTTCTTCTGTTGAATATTTGTTTCTTTTTCTCCCCTTTTTACTTTCCTTTTGGAATGTGAACCTATGAGAGTGAGGACATCTGTCTTCAGTACTTCTGTATTTCTAGTTCCTAGAACTGTATTTAGCACACAGCTGCCAATGTTTTCATTGCTTTATAAACGTCTCTCATTTAACCTGCCAAACAATCCTCTATGGTAACCATTGTTAATTATTCTTATTTTATAGATAAGAAGATCAATGCCTGGAAACCTAAGTGTTTTGGCCAAAGTCATACAGCTAGTAGGTGACAAAACCAATATTTGAATCGAGAAATTCTGGCTCTTGGATTCAAGCTGAAATCGGAGATAGCTTGAATTCAACAAGTAATCAAACAATGTTATAATTATAAATAAGTAAGTTAATGGGAATGAAAAATACAGAATGTTATGAACAACACACATAACTAGGATTTAATTTATAAGAGAGTTAAGGGAATTTCAGATTTAAAGATGAGTAGGCATTAGCCAGGGAAGAAGAGTGGGAAGAGTGCGTATAGACAGGTGTAATGGCTAAATGGGACTAAATCTGATCACTTTCCTCGTGCCAGGCAGGAGATAAGAACTGCAGTCATAAAAATGTAAACGTTTTCACCCTTGAGATGCTGTACTTGATTATGTGAAAAAAAAAAGAAAATAAGTGTCAGGAGAAAGATGAAGTATGATATTGCTCTAAAAGGCCTTTCAAAATTTTAAAGATCAAATAGGCCATAACTAGCTATGAAAAAGAAATAAAAATTAATTAGGTTGATTTATAGCTATATATTGAATTTTTCTACCTTAAAAACTGAGAATAGAACCTCTTATAAGGATCCATTGAATATTTATAAAACATTGATCTTCTGCTATTCCATAATCATAATTTTCATCAATAAATCAAGAACCTGGAAAAGTAGTATAGCAGTCCACATTTTCCATGACCAATGCTATAAAGATACAAATTAATAACATCAGCATAAACAAATCAACTCAAATCATTTGGAAATTAGAATGATAATAGGTAACATTCATTGAATGTTTACTACATACTTGTACTGTGCTGAGATTTTTGTCTCTGTCAGGACATTCAATCCTCACAAAATCTTTATTATTATTGCTGTTTTACTGATGAAGAAGATTACTACAAGACATTTTTATATTAGATGTATCCAGTTACAGAGCTAGTAACTTAGACATGTAGGACTTAGTTCAAGCAGTCTAATTGCAGTATGCATGTATGTGTGTGTGCATGTGTGTGTATGTGTGTATTATTAACCACTGCTATCCTGTCTTTTTTAGTTTTTGATTTAAAGAACCAAATTATAATAGTACTTAAGTAGAAAATAATAATATAAAAAACTAAGAAGCATGTTAATTACTTTTTAAAATTTTCTAATAGGTTCATGAAAATTTATTTACTGTTTGTCTATTTATGTACATGTTTGAAAGTTTCCGTGATATAAAGTTATAAATAAGAGATAAAAATAAAGATTAATTAAAAGTAGTCTCTCATAGATCCATAAGAAACTCAGCCAAAATTTTCTTGTGTAGCTTATTTCCCTCTTCCCTTTATTATAGATATTTATGTCCAAATCTCTTATACAAATAGCAATCTTTTAACAAATATTTACTATTACTAATCTCATATATTATTATATTTAATTATAAATATTAACACTATGCAATAAAATTACTTTGTTTTACAAATAAGAGTAGAGAAACTCAAAATGTTTCAGCAACTTGCCTAAAGGCCTAATTAGAAAAAAAAGAGTTGAAATGTTTTTGTAATTCTGAAGTCCTTACTGTGTACACTACACAACATTTATGTGATTGTAAACTTTTTTATGGCAGACCATTTTTTCAGTTCCTAGAGCATGTTACATAGCAATTGTCATAAAGAAAATGCTCAGAAATAGCTTTATGACAAGAATGAAGGAGAGGAGAAATGAAAGAGAAAACAGAATCTTCTTTTAATTTTGTATACAAAGTGGAAATTTAATCTTGTTTCCAAGAGGAGCTACTAATTTACTTGTCCAATATTATATGCTTTATGTTTGATGAGTTTAAAACTGTAGCCCATTATTTCAAATTTTGTGCTATTCTTTGGACAGGAACTGTTTCTGTCATTGAGCCCAAATGATGGAAGCAAGATGAGGCTTCTCCTAATGAAAAATTATAAGATTTCAAGTTTATGATTTTTCAAATTTCAATTCACAGTTCACTCCAAAATATTTCTGATTCTGTACTCATTTGTTCTGTCTAGTTTAAGTCACCTGGGAAATGTAGAATTCATCTGCAGTTTCATCTGAGTAAATAATAAAAACTCTCTGTAGAAACCCCACTTAGGAATACCCTTGCAATCATTCTTCTAAAGGAAGTAAAAGGAGATAATTCACATGCCATCTTACCTTAAACCAGAGCAAGAATGACTGTTAAAACAGTTTGCTGATTTTTCTGATAAACAATGTTAACAAAATTCCTATCATAGGAACGTTTAGAGAAGCAAATTAACACTTAAATAGTTCATAAGATATTGTAGCTCATTGTAGTTGACCATGAGACACAAGTTTCTTTTCTGCACACTCACAAGCCTACTAGTAAACAAGTTAATCATGGCATTGTCTTTGTAATAAGTTTTTCTGATTTGTCATTTTTATAAATAACTTTAAAAACTGGCACATTTGCATATATGAAGTTTCTGGTAACTTTTTAGTTTACAATATTTCATGTGCATACTGAAATGTATTTCTATATTTGTGAGAATTAAAAGAAACCGAGCTATGTATCAAAATGGAATTCATTTTTACTTTCAAATCATTCATCATATTCTCCTTATGATTATCATGCAAACTGGCTATAGCCACTTGTTTTCCTTAAATCTCAATAATATATGCCTCAAGTGCCTCCATTTTTCCTACATCCTCTGTACCGTCTACTTCATCTGATGGTAAATGTCATTGAAATATCTTCATTTATTTTATTTTGACACATCTCTCCCTTTTAAGATATATCTTGCAAATATGCATAAACTTTTGCTGCAGTGTGGGCAAAGAACACTCTGGCCTTTAAAATATATACTAGCATTTAAGGGACTTTAAGATATTTAAAATGCCATTTCATTCACTACTAATGTAAAAAGAATTAAAGGGCTACTAATATGTTCCTTAGTAATTCTGTTAAAATTCTAGTAAAGTTGACAACCATTTGCTAGCATGCACTTTTTATTTTATCATAATTTGAAATTGCTACAAATTTAAGATAAGATTAACTCCCAACATTTAAATATATAAAGTCACAGCTCATCAATGTAATGGAACCCTATAGACTTAAGAATGATGGTTTTCTCTATATAATGACTTCTAAGCATCTCAATATCATATTATCAAGACAAATTGAATCACTTTAAGAAGAATAAAAACTATATATTAACATACTTATACATATGTGTGCATATAAGTTTAAATAAATCAGAAAGAGTAAACTCAGATCTTGGAGGTAGATTATTATGAGAGAGGTTTACTTTCTAACATATTGACTTTTTATCATTAATTTTCCCATGAGTGC
>VMDO01016925.1:10999-46422 GCA_007922755.1 Pedetes capensis | reverse complement strand
GAGGCTATGTGAACCTGTTCCGTTTATTGTTTAGAAGACCCAATGTTTTATACAACTTTTTAGGCTTAGGTCATGCAAGCAGTAAAAATAGCATATGTAGTTATTCATGAAACAAAGTTTCACAAACTCTGTCTTTATTGAACAACAGCCTCTACTCTTTTTTTCTAACTGGGAACTAAGGTCTGTAGATAAGCACCTCTTCATATTGTGTATCCATTCTTTTCCCCAGCTGGGAGCCAAGGTCGGCCTTTGGACAGATAAGCACCTCCATGTTAAATTGTCAAGGAGGCTTTTGTGCTGTGGGAACAGGCCTGTGTATTCTTTTGATTGTTCTATACTTTCTTGTAAACCTTAGCTATCATAGGTGGGGCCACTTTAGCCCAAGTAGGGACTAACAACTCAGTCTGCTGCAGCTGAAGCATAAATTACTTAACACTTGAGTTCCAAGGTGGAAATTGCTGATCAGCTTCAACTAGAATAATATCCACATATCCCTTACAATTGGTGGTCATTACTTCTAATTCATTTACAAATTCCCCCAGTCATGTCATTCTTTCAGCATTTGTTTCATTAGAGTTTAATACAATATTAGTTATGAGTATTAGTCCTAAACATGAAGTAATTATGTACATAATAATTAAAAACAGTAATCCTATTTCTAGAAAGCAAAAAGCACATATTCCTTTTCTCCATCCCCATCCATTTCTTGGAAGATGAGTTCCTTGAACCCCTCTTCCCCATATCCGGACCTTGTCAGACAATATGGCTAGAAATGGCTGTGGCAGCAGTCTACTCATATAATTGAATGATAACAATTTAAAAGAAAAATAAAGATCTGATTTCTTTAATACCATCATTGTTGTCACCAACATTGCAAAAAAGTGTTAAATGTTTAATTGCAGAAGTCAACAGACCTAAAGATTATAGTTTTTTTTTTTTAACATTTGTGTAGTTCCAATGCCATCAATGACCTTGAAATGGCACACTGAAAGCACAACAGGAACATTAAGCCAACACTTAACTGGCCAGAAAGATACTTAGGCTAGGTCACATAGAATGAGAGTATCACTTACGTGGTCATAAGGCATTATGGATGAGCTTTGTTTTCAGAGCTTTTCAAATAAGGGGGACAAGATGGCTAAGCAGCTGTAGAATAGAAAGTGTATCCAGTTGTCCTGGTAAGGAGAAGATTCAAAGCATTGGTTGGACTAGCCCAACAGTCAGTCTGACAGTGGTGAGTAGCCAATAGAAGAACCATCTTCATCTTCTGATAATGAAAGAGGGTGGAGAGTAGCCCAGTGTGGAAGGAGAAAAGGAGAGAAGCCACGGGGAGTCTGTCTAGCAAAAAGTATCAGTTTAAGTCCTTATTTTCATTTCTTTTGGGTACACAACCAGAAGAAAAAGGGGTCTGGGGATTTGAGGGATATAGAAGAAAGTAGAATGGTGTTGCCAGGACCTGAGAGGTGAGCAGAGTGGGAGATTATTGTTTCATTGGTTCAATTTCAGTTTTGCAACATGAAAAGAGCTCTAGAGATGGATCGTGGTGGTGATTGTACAACATCAATGTATTTAATGCCACTGAATCATATGGTAATTTACTTTAAATTTTTTGAGGAACCTCCATACCATTTTCCATCATGTCTGCACCATTGCACTGTCGGGTCCAGATCCACTCATGATGGGTAGACAGAGTCCCCACATGAGGAAGAGTATCTTTAATAAAGGCATTGGAAGGAAAATCCACCAAAAGGGGAGGAGTACTCCTAGCCTTGGAGGGGAAGTCTGCTGAGAGGGGAATAGTACCTCCAAAAAGGTCTCTTCATGGAAAAGGACTTAGAACCCCATCTTTTCTTAAATTTTAATTGGTCACTATTGTAGATTTCTAGAAATATTAATGAAAAATAATCTTTTGGCTCTGTGGGCTATGCTAATTCAGATTGGGAGTTGACAAGCCTCAGGCTTTCTTGAACGGAAATCCCTGAATGACTTCCAACAGGGTAAACTCCTTAAACAAAAGCCTTTGTACCGGACAGCTCTAAAGTAAGCAAAGCACCCATTCTTCATAACAACAGACTCAATGGGGTGACACACAGGTAGCAGTTAACCACCCTAGATTCCTGCATAAAGATTGAGAATAGTCAATTGTTACAGGAAATGCAAATGCTCAGGTCATCTTCGTTTATTTATTTAAAATAATCACACTTTGTCTCTGAGTTCCTCTTCCACTTTGATTGATTACCACCTGACACTCATGTGACAATTGATCAGGTGGTTCCATCAATGCAACCAACTTCCTTGTCTTTTTCTGACCTTTCATAAGATTTCATGAATTGTAATTCTGTATAAAAAGGCTGGATAATCTGGAAATGAATGGAACAAGATCACACTGCCTCCGAGCTGCTGTGTTTGTTACCCACTGCCAACTCCTCATTTGCCTTCGGGAGACCCTGGATTCTATCTAGGCTGCAGTTTGTCTGCGGCATTGTACGCTTTCACCATAGTAATTTCTCTACATTATCAACAACATTTGTTAATTTCTGTTTTCCATTTGTTTTTTTCTCTTCTTTTGATTCAATAATAGTCATCGTAATGGGCAGGAAGTGGTATTTCATTGTGGTTCTGATTTTCTGGCTTTATACACAGAAGCTTAGATAACCATTTCAAATTTTTTTTTATTTTTTTAACTGTGTAAAACACATATAATGTAAAATTTACCACCTTACCCATTTCTAAGTGTGTAGTACAGTGGCACCAAATACATTCATATTGTTGTATATCCATCACCACCACCCATCTTAGAATTCTTTTCAATAATTCTCTACTCTTCTCACCTCTCAGGCCTTGGCAACATCATTCTACTTTCTGTCTGGATGAATTTGACTATGAAAAGTACCTCATATAATTGGAATGCTACATACAGTATTTGTTTTTTAGTGATTGGTTTATTTCACTGAGCATAATATCTTCATTCCCCAACATGTCTGTCAGTTTGCCATACTGGGGGGCTTGTGTGTTGCTGTGATGCTGAAAGCTATGCTACCAGTATTACAAGTATCATGGTCACCCGTGGTATACAAGATTCAGCTGAGCTTCCTAATTAAAGTAGACTCGGGAATGAGACCTGGAAGCACAGTTCCAAAACAATTAGCCATTGAAAACCCTATTAATAGCAGAGAAATACTGTCATATACAGTGCCAGAAAATGAGTGGCACTCCCTACGTGTAAGACACTCAAAAGACTACTGGGAAATAGTTGATTCCTCAAAGTAGAGTCTACCTTAATGACAGGAATGGAGTAAAGCCCCAGGGATCTCTATTGGCTGATGTGGCACATTTCAAAATTAGCAGGAACAACTGTAAATGACCATAAATAATTGGATGTTAAGCAGCTAAAGTAAGAGGAATACATGATAAAATTAGGGAACAGAAGATTTTAAAGGGCAGCTCAAAAAAAAATCAAATACTACAATGACGTGCAAAGAGCTGGAGATAGAAAACAAAAAGGGAAGAACATGCTGTTTTTCTCAAGTTTAAAGAAGTGAAGAAAAAATTCAAGCCTTGAGGGGTAATACTGAAGGAATCCATAGGAAAAATACTAAATGACATAGGAGGAAAAATACTAAATGACATCAAAAGAAGATGGAAGGAATACACACAGTCATAATACAAAAAAAGAATTAGTGGATGATCAACCATTTCAAGAGGTTGCATATGATCAGGAACAAATGGTATTCAAGGATGAAGTGGAGACTGCCTTGAAGGAATTGGTGAAACACAAGGCTCCAGCAATGATGGAATATTGATAGAGATGTTTCAACAAACAGATGCAGCACTGGAAGTGCTCACTTGTTTATGCCAAGAGATTGGGAAAATAGCTACCTGGCCAACTGACCGGAAGAGATCCACATTTAGGTCTATTCCCAAGAAAGGAGATCCAACCAAATGTGGAAACTAATGATTTCTTTAACATCACACACAAGCAAAATTTTGCTAAAGATCATTCAAAAGTGATTGAAGCAGTATATAGACAGGGAACTGCTGGAAAATCAAGTCAGATCAGAAGAAAGTGGGGAGTCAGAGACATCATTGCTGATATCAGATGGATATTAGCCAAAAGCAGAGAATACCAGAAAGATATCTATCTATCTTTTATCCACTACACAAAGGCATTGACTGCACAGAGCATAACAAATTATGGATAACACTATGAAGAATAGGAATACCAAAGCACCTAATTGTACTCGTGAGGAAACTGTACATGGACCAGGAGCAGTTGTTTGAACAGAACAAGGAAACACTGCTTGGTTTAAAGCCAAGAATGGCATGCATCCATTGATTAGAACTGTATCCTTTCACCATACCTCTTCAATTTCTATGCTGAGCAAATAAACTGAGAAGCTGGACTTTATGAAGAATACAGCATCTTGATTGAAGGAAGACTCATTAACAACCTGCATTATGCAGATGATGCAACTCTGATTGCTGAAAGTGAAAAGGACTTGAAACATTTACTGATGAAGATCAAAGAACACAGCCTTCAGTACAGATTGTGATTCAACATTAAGAAAACAAAAACCTTTACAACTGGGTAAGTAAGCAACTTCATGATAAATGGAGAAAAGATTGAGGTTGCCCAAGATTTTGTTTTACTTGTCTCTATAATCAACACCCAAGGGAGCAGACAAAAGACACATTGCATTGGGAAAAGCTGTGGCAAAAGACCTCTTTAAAGTATTGAAAAGTAAAGACATCACATTGAAGAAGAAGGTGAACCTGACTCATGCCATGGTACTTTCAATTACATCATATGTTTGTAAAAGCTAGACATTGAATAAGGGAAACAGGAGAAGAATTGATGCTTTTGAATTATGGTGCTGGAGATGAATATCAAATATACCATGGACTGCAAAGACAACCAACAGATGTGTCCTAGAAGAAGTGCAACTAGAGTGCTCTTTGGAAGTAAGGATGGCTAGATTGCATCTGACATATTTTGGACATGTTGTCAGGAGGGACCAATCCCTGGAGAAGGACATCATGTTTGGCAGAGTGGCAGGTCAACAAAAGAAAGGAAAATCTTCAACTAGATGGATTGACAGTGTCTGCAATGACGGGCTTAAACATAAATAAGATTGTGTGCCTGGCACAGAATCTGGGAGTATTTCTTTCAGTTGTATGTAGGGTCACTATAAGTTGGATGGGACTCAAGGGCACCTAACTACAATAACAATATCTTCAAGATTCATCTATGTTGTAACACGTACAAGAATTTATTCCTTTTAAGACTGAATTATGCTGGGCACAGTGGCACACACCTGTCATCCCAGCTACTCGGGAAGGCAGACGCAGAAGGATCGAAAGTTTGAGACCAGAGGCACTCTGTGTAATTTAATGAGACTCTGTCTCAAAAACAAACAAACAAAAAAAAACTGGGCTAGGGGTGCAACTCAGTGGTACAGCACTTGTAATGCATGCAAGTGTGAGGCCCTGGGTTCAACCCCCAGTATCGAGGGAAAAAAAAAGACTGAACTATATGCCATTGTATGACATAGCACATTTTGTTTATCCATTTATCCATTGATGGTCACTTGATTTGTGACTTTTTTGGCCTTTGTGAATAATGAACATGAGTGGACACAAACATGTTTCAGTCTCTATTTTCAATTCTTTTAGGTATATAATGAACTACCATTACACATCCATCCAAGTGGCTAAGTTAAAAAGTCTCAAAGCACCAAATGTGGAAGAAATGCTTATTCACACAATGAAATATTACTTGGTAATAAAAAAAATTTATGACTAAATTACTGATACATACAACATATATGAATCTCAAAAACATTTTGAGTGAAAGAAGTCTTAAAAGAGAATCTACTATACAATTCCATTTATATGAAGTTGTATAACAAGCAAAATTAGTTGAGAAAGAAAGAATAGCCATTGTCTCTAGGGGAAAGGAGACAGATTTCCCAGTGTGGTTGTAATGTTCTGTATCTTGATAGGTATGTAGGTTATTCATATGTACGTAGTGAATCTCATTGTACACTTAAGATTTGTAGATTTTATTATAAATAAATTTTATGTGAAATGAAAAACAAGGAACTACAAACACAGAACACTATATGTCATGTAGGAATTCTAAATGATAGGCATTCTGAATTATTTAGAACAATGTATATTATTGTCTGCAATGCACTAGAAAAGATGGATTAATAAGTAGAAAGAGAGATGTGACAAAGTAAGCACAGCAATATTTTAATTATAAGATCACTGCAAAATTATTTCAGCTTTTCTGTCTGCTTGAAGATTTTCATAATAAGGTGTCAGGGAAATCATATGAGAGTACAGAAGATGGGTAAGGTGTGAAGTAGAGAGAAGATGCTTCACTCTATGGAGAAGAGCTGGGAGATATCAGAGACAATATCAATGAGAAGATGGTGTCTGAGTTGTGCTGAATGAATAGGACTTCACTGGGCAGAAAGAGAAGTTAGTAAATAAGCATGTTTGGCTAGCTATAAGAAATCTAATCTTGCTGGAGCATGGGTATACAGGAAAGAAGGACTAGAAGTAAGGAGAACATGATAAGCAGGGGTCCCATCATAGAAAGTGCGTAAAGTTTTATCCTATTAGAAATGGATAGTTTTTTATAAATTTTAAATATAAATTGTGGTGTGATTTTCTTTGTACTTTAGAAAAACCACTCTGAAAACAGAGTAAAAGAGTAATTTCCAATAGCAAACCTAGAAGCAGAAAGAAAAAAAAAAGCAGTAGGAGATGTGATACAGTAGACTAGGTGATAATGACGACTCAGTGAAGACAATGAAAGTGTGTGTGGTGAAGAGATACTGTATTTGAAAACTGTTTAAGAGCTGAGACAGGAGATAAAATTAACAGAGTTGGTTATTGAGTTGACATGTGAGTGAAAGAAAAAGGAAGAATTGAGGATGATCATTTTTGTTCTATATGATAGCATGTTTTAGGAGAGAATATGCAATTTGAGAAATGTTCGCTTTTAATGCCTATTTAGAATATCTAGGTGGACCTGCTTAAGATGCTATTGAAAATATAACCTGGGCCCCAGTAGGAAAGTCAGCAGTGAACTGTCTCATGTTCATCCTCACTTTTTATCATCCATTCACACTCTAATTCATTCCAAAGGGGATTTGGGAGATAACCAATATATTCAGTAAAGCCACCAAATTGGATGGCACCTGGTATATTGCTGGCCCCTTACAGAATGCAGAGAAGAAAATATCAACCATTATGTTCTACCGCTTGTATTTTCCCCACAAGGACTCAGTCTATCATGTGACCATGGTGTAATAGAACACTATAAAAGGAGTTTGGAAACATGATTTCTGGATCCAGCCCTCCCATTAACACTGCGAACCTGAGCAACTCATTTGACCTCTCAGAGGCCTCTGCTATGAGAGAGCTGGATCATTTGATCTCTATAGTCCCTGCCAGATCTCAATGGGATTTCTCTTTGAGCTCTATTTCATGGTTCATTACATAAGCCCTTTCTTCTCTTTGGTGACCTCCACTTGGCCTCCAAGGTACTAATTAGCACTTCAACTTGAGAAGAAGAGAAAAAAGGTACAAGTGTTTGCTCTTTGGTAGCTATTATGACAAGAGAATATTTTAAAAGGGAAAAACTGACAGTACTAAAATTGATGTGTGGAAATAAAGTTTTTGGTTTATCACAGATTCATCCTATCACATAGGATCATAGACAATGTAAATCTGCTCAACACTGAGAAAGACCATTTAAAGTAGTTTCATTTAAAAGAAATGATAGCAAGGTGTGGTGGCACACGCCTATAATCCCAGGGACTTGGGAAGTAGAGGCAGTAGGATCACAAGTTCAAGACCAGAGGCAGTCTGCATAATTTAGTGAGACCATGTCTCAAAAAAGTAAAAATATGGGCATGGGTTGCAGCTCCATGGTACAGCACTTGCAAAGCATGCAAGCCCAAGGCCCTGGGTTCAACCCCCAGTAAACCACAAAAAAAAAAAAAAAAAAAAAAGGAAAGAAAGAAAAGAAAATGATAGCTGGACGCATGCCTGTAATCCTAGTGACTCAGGTTGAGGCCAAATGCAGCCTGTGTAACTTAGTGAGACCGTGTCTCAAGACAAAAACTTTTAAAAGGGACTGGGGTACAGCTAAGTGGTAGAACACTTGCAAAGTACACTCAAGGCCCTGGGCTCAGCCCACTCCACAGTACTACAAATAAATAAATAAATAAATAAATAAATAAATAAATAAATAAGCAAGCAAGCAAGTGAATATGTTCTCATGCTTTGAACCTCCCACACATTTGTGTGCATGCAGCTAAACTTAGCTCAGTTGTTAGAGCACTGCTCTGTGCTCTCTTAGGCCTTGGGTTCCATCCATAGCACTGCAAAAATGGGAGAAAGACCTGGCACCCCACTCCCAAAACAATACCAAAACAATCAGCCATCATAAACCCTATGAACAACAGAAAAGCACTGACATAGTGCCAGGCATGGCATAGTGTTGGGGAGTGTTTCATTCTGTTGTACACAGGGTCACTATGAGTTAGACTCAACTCCATGGCACCTAACAACAACATTGCCATTATCCTCATAAAAATACTACCCCTGGCTTGGAACATACTTATCCCATTGTTCTTGCCACTTTCTGAAGCACTTCTGGAAGTCCTATTTCATGAGTGTCTTCAATTGCACTGTTGTGGCTGCCTCAACATCCTGAATCAATTCAAAACATTTACCTTTCATGGTCATTTTAACTTTAGAGAGGACCCAGAGTCACATGGTGCCAAATCTGGTAAATAAGTGGATGAGGACACAAGATGATATTTTTATTTGACAGAAATTGCCATACCAAAAGTAATATGTGATCCAGAGTGTGGTCATGATGGAGGATGAAACCAAAGACACTCATGAAAAACGACTTCCAGAACTCCTTCAGAAAGTGGTAAGAATGATAAATGTGTTCAAAGCCTGATAGAGTTTTCTGAGGCAGATTAATGGCCATGTGTCTTTTACTGTAATAACTTTTTAAAGTAAAGCACGTAACCACTGAGCTGTACCCCTAGGACATTTTTTTTGGGGGGTACTGAGGATTGAACCCAGGGCCTCGTGCTTGCATGCTCTGCAAGTGCTGGACCACTGAGCTGCACCCTCAGCCCATTTTTTTTTCTTTTTTTTTTTTTTTTTTTTTTTTTTTTTTTTAACTTTTTGAGACAGGGTCTCACTAAGTTACACAGACTGCCTCTTGCGATCCTCCTGCCTCCGCCTCCCAAGCCACTGGGATTACAGGCATGTGCCACTGCAGTGGCTCCCTAGGACATTTTTTACTTTGTATTTTGAGACAGCATCTCACTAAGTTAAACAGGCTGCCTCTGGCCTTGAATTTACAATCCTCCTGCATCCTCCAACTGAGTGACTGGGATTAAAGGTGTGTACTACCACGCCCAGCTCCAATGTATTTTTTTATCACACCTCATATATGCTATATTTTCTTTATCTGTTCATCTGGTGATGGACACATAGGCTGATTCCATAACTTAGTTATTGTGAACAGTGCCACGATAAACATGGATGGGCAGGTATATTTGTCAAATGTTAACTTTTATTCCTTCAGGTATATACACAGGAGTGGTCTAGCAGGATGATATGGAAGTCCTATTTTTAATTTTTTGAGGAACCTCCATACTGATTTCCATAGTGGCTGGACTAATTTACATTTCCACCAGCAGTGTATAAGGGTTCCTCCCCACTACTGCACACCCTATCCCTCCCCCACATTCTCACTAGCATTTTTTGTTGTTTGTTTACTTGATGTGAACCATTCTGGTGGGGTGAGATGGAATCTCAATGTAGTTTTGATTTGTATTTTCTTTATGGTTAAGGATTTGAATATTTTTTCATGTACTTATTGGCAACTTGTACTTCTTTTGAGAACTGTCTATTCACTTCATTTGCCCATTTATTGGTTGTACTATTTGTTCCTTTGGTGTTTATTTATTTATTTATTTATTTTTAGTTCTTTATATGTTCTAGATATTAATCACTTGTCAGAAGACTAGCTGGCAAAGATTTTCTCCTGTTCTATAGGCTGTCTCTTCACTCTGGTAATTATTTCTTTTGCTACAGGGGCTTTTTAATTTGATGAGATCTCATTTGTCAGTTCTTGCTATTATGTCCTGAGATATTGGAATCCTATTCAGAAAGTCATTGCCTATGCCTATAGATTGTAGTATTTTCTCCATGATTTCCTCTAGCAGTTTCAAGTATTGCATTAAGGTCCTTAACCCATTTTGAGTTAATTTTTGTACAGGTTGAGAGATAGAGATGTAGTTTTTCTTCTACATGTAGGTATCCGGTTTTCCCAGCATCATTTGTGGAAGAGACTATCTCTTCTCCCACTGTATGTTTTGGTGTCTTTGTTGCAAATCAGATGGGTATAATTGTGTAGCTTTATTTCTGGGTCCTCTATTGCATTCCATTGGTCTACATGTCTATTTTTGTGCCAGTACCATTCTATTTTCATTACTATGGCTCTGAAGTATAATTTGAAGTCAGTTGTTGTGATATTTCCGATATGGCTCTTTTTGCTCAGGATTTGTTTATCTGTTGGGGATCTTTTGTGCTTCTATATAAATGATAAGATTGTTTTTTTCTATTTCTATGATATTTTGATGGCAATTCCATTGAATCTGTAGATTCCTTTTGGTAATATAGCCATTTTATGGCTACATATTTTTTCTTTTCTTTTTCAGTACTAGAAGGTTGAACTAGAGCCTCATGCATGCTAGGCAAGTGCTTTACTACTGAGCCACACCCTAACCCCTTTTTAAATTTTATTTTATTATTTTGAGACAGGGTCTTACAACATTGCACAGGGTGACTCAGGCCTCAAATTCACGATCGTCCTGCCCCAGCCTCCTGAGTGCTGGGATTAAAGGCATGTGTCACATGCTCAGCTTTTATGAAAACATTTTTAATGTCAAATATATGGAAGAAGTTGTAGCTCAGTGTTGGAACACACATTTAGCAAGCTTGAAGCCCTGGGTTCAATCCCCAACACAACCAAAAAGAAAAAAAAATTAAAATCAAGTACTGTGAAAAACATACGAATGAATTTCTTTGAGATCTAGTTAAAAATATTGATTCTCATTCAGAAAGTCTGAAGTAGAACCTGAGAATCTAAATTTTTAACAAGTTCCAGGTAACTACTGTACTTTCTGTGGAGCACAGTTTAAGTTGCAAGACTTGGTAACAGTGGCTTTCAGACTTGACTGTACATTAGAATCACCTATGAATCTTTGACAACATAATGCATGGTCTACTTCTCAAGCCATTTAAATCAGAATCTCGGAGCGTGGAGTCAGGGCATCAGTATTTTTTAAAAGCTCCTCAGTAGTTCTAATGCACAGCCAGGGCTAAGAACAGTTGCTCTCTAAGCAAACACACATGATATATTCAGATCATTTTAAAATTAAATTTGAGGCTAGGCACAGTGACATATGCCTGTAATCTCAGTGACTCAGGAGGCAGAGGCAGGAGGATCACAGATTCAAGGCCAGAGGCACCCTACATAAGTCAATGAGACCCTGTCACAAGATAAAAAAAAATCAAATTTGTCTGGTCCAGATTATTCTATTACTTGTGATTGTACTGATATTGATCATACCAAATACATGATATTGTTTTCTTTAAGTCACTTACTTAATGTGAAATTGTATCTTTACCTAACAGACAGCTTTATCTAGACCAACCAGAAAATAAATTTCTGACAGCTTTTAAAAAAAAGCTTAACTTGAGCTGGATGTGGTGGTTCATGCCTATAATCCCAAAGGCTCTGGAGGCCGAGGCAGGAGGATCGAAAGTTTGGTTTGAGACCAGAGGCAGTCTGTGTAACTTAGCAAGATCTTGTCTCAAAAAGTAAAAACAACAACAACAACAACAACAAAAACGGTCTGGGGGTGCAGCTCAGTGGTACAGCACTTACAAAGCATGCAGGCATGAGGCCCTGGGTTCAACCCCCAGTACCACAAAAAAAAAAAAAAAGAAAGAAAGAAAAGAAAAGAAAAAAGAAGAAAAAAAAGGCTTAGCTTAATGTTTACTTGAAGTCTACTTAATATTTACTTAGTATTTCTCAAGCTATGTTGGAGAGCGAGAGAGAGGGGTCACTGCTGGGCATATGTATGCCTGTACACACAGCCCTTCAACAGTGAAGCAGGAGGATGGAGAGTTTGAGGCCAGCCTGGGCCTCACAGCGAGACCTTATCTCAAAAAACAAAAACAAACAGTAACTATTTTGGGGTAACAATAATTATGTTATATCTTTTTCTGACCAACAGGGCTATATACAGCTCTAAGAAACTGTCATCAACGTCAATGGATGTCAAATGTCATAGAATCTGGCCCTAAAATGCTTGCTTCAAGAGAGTGCCACTGTTTTCACAGTCCATCTTAAAAGAAGCAGAGTCAGGTTTGTTCATTTTTTAAAATATCTATTTTAAGAAAAATTACCACCTAAAAATCCACATTTACACAAGAGATATATTAGAAAGTTTTCTGTCACATTGTAAAAGAAAAATTTTAATGAATGGCATACCTTCAAACTATTAAGTCACCAAGAGTTCCTTTAAAGTAGAATCCAATCTACAACTCATTTTCTATCAACTATCACAAACATACCTATGCCACAATGCAAGAAACACTCATCTGGTTGACTTTGATCTTGATGCTTAAAAAAGCAGCCCCAGATACTGCTAAACCTTCTAGACTGAGGTGATCTGCTCATCATTGTCCTAAAAATAGACCACATAATCGTTTCTAGGTCCCTGACTGCTGGACTTCAAAATGCAGGCCTTGAAGTCTCTCCTTGCCAGAATGTGAATTAAAACATCACATACAGTACAACAAGAAAGTATTCTAGTGCTGCTGCAACTAAGTCTTGAGATGATAAAGACAAGTTCAATGATGTGTCGAGTGTAGGTAATTATGCTTCCCTCAGGCCTTTTATTCTTTAAAATAAGATTAAAATGAAAAATTTTGGAACAGTAGTCACTGAAACTCTTTCTTATGTTGTTGTTGTTGTTAGGTGCCGTCAAGTCGAGTCCGACTCATAACAACCCTATGTACAGCAGATCGAAACACTTCCCGATTCTGTGCCAGGCAAACAATCTTATTTATGTTTAAGCCCATTGTTGCAGACACTGTGTCAATCCATCTGGTGGAGGGTTTTCCTCTTTTGCGTTGACCTGCCACTCTCCCAAACATGATGTCCTTCTCCAGGGATTGACCTCTCCTGACTACATGTCTGAAATATATAAGATGCAGTCTGGCCATTCTTGCTTCCAAGGAGCACTCTGGATGTGAGGGTGATCTGGCTGCGACATCTGTCACCCCATGGATCGCCAGGGTTGATTCGGCTGAACTGGCTGGGTAGGCAGGTGTCCCCTTCCTCCCTCACCGATCCATGTGCGTCCCTCCTGAAGCTGCGCGCTCAGTCGAAGAGGACAACCATGCCCGATAGATGGAGGACCGTTCTTCGGTCAAGGGTATACAAGTAGCTGCGCTCCCATGCTAGAACCTCCAAACAAGCTCTCTTTCTTATGTAGGACTCTCATATATCTTTTCTGATCATCTTAAATTTCTAGGCAATTGTAATCATCAGAGAGACATTGAAGCAGCATGACTTGCATATAGGAAAGGATATAAATGATGCCAAGTTCAATAAATTGTGCTATTATGAAATAACCATCTAACAGAAGAAGAAGTGATGGAAGCAATATAAAAGCCTGAATACACATAAATTTCCTAATAGACCAAAAGTCTTATTCTCATGGCTCAAAATGAAAAGATGTTTTGAACATATTAAAGTAAAACATGAAATCTAAGATCTGACCTTTTTTCTCTCTAATTCAACACCTGGAAATCTAATTTCCAGTTTTATCTTTTTTCTAAAACTTTTCTAGGATCAGCAAGAATGTCCCACAGAAATGAGAAAATGTGCCAGAAATCTGGTGAGCACCTCTCTCTGCCCCCTAATATTCAACAAAGAGGAGAATATGAATTATATAAAACTAATGTGGGTGGCAGGTAAGCCTGCCATTGATTCTAGGAAAAAGTCTAGACTGGTTTATTTAAACTATGTTAAGCACAGAGAGGAAACTGTGATCACAAGAAATTACCCTGAATTCAAGAACACACATATAAAATTTTTCTAAATTTAGCAATGTGGAAGGAATAACAGATTGCTATGGATATTATAGGGCTGGGATTTAGCACAGAGGGTAGAGTGCTGCGCTGCAGTCTCTGAGGCCCCGAGTTCAATTCCCAGCACCGCAAAAATGGGAGAAGGACCTGGCAGTCCACTCCCAAGGAAATCCCGAAGTACTCAGCCATTGAAAACCCTATGAGGGTTGCTATGAATCGGATACCAACTCGACGGCACCTAACAACAACAACAACATGGATATTATAAATCTGCATTTCAGCAATCATGTTACCTTTGTGACAAATGTGGAAGGTGGATAAATAAGGAATATTTAAAAGTATTCCAGCTCATCTACTGCTTCCTAGACTAGGACCAGAGGGATCCTAGATCTCTCAGGGCTGACAGATGGGAGAAAATGCCCAGAGATTCTCTGCCCAGGGCCAGACACATAGTAAATGCTTGAAAATGTTAATTGTTCTTATCATTTCCATTATTCATTATCATTTCCTTTACCTCATGAGGCTCTATGATACTATTAGAAACCACTTAGTCAAGTATCAGGCAGTTGGAAATAGAGTCCTGCCTTTCATTCAATGCCTGTTTCAGCTCTGGTGAAATTGTAAATGGAGAGTCTCCTGACTAGCTTCACTACAAAAATAAAGAAGTACCAATCATGTACTTTGTATCTAAGTTAATATGTTAATAATCAGGCCTCTCACCAGCCCTTTATTTGGGCTCTCTTGAACTGTCTACTTGTATGCTGATTTCTAAGAATATCTAAAAAACACTTATGATCTTAATGTTGTTGTTGTTAGGTACCATTGAGTTGGTGTCTGACGCAGAGTGACCCTATGTACAACAGATGAAACACTATTGTCATGCTTCTCTGCTATTCATAGGGTTTTCAATGGCTGGTTGATTTTTGGCAGTGGGTTGTTAGGTCCTTCTCCCAAGCCTACAGCACCTGGTATTCCCAGGTGGTCTCCCGTCCAAGTACTACCCAGGCCTGATCCTGCTTAGCTTCCAAGATCTCATGGGATCAGATGCCACAGTGGTATGGCTGCAGGCATGATCTTTATAGCTACCATTTATTCAAGTGTTTCTTGTGTACCTAGCACTCACTTTGTTGTTGTTGTTGTTAGGTGCTGTCGAGTTGATATCCGACTCATAGCGACCCTCTGTACAACAGGGGAAACACGATTGTCAGTGCTTCTCTGCTGTTCATAGGGTTTTTAATGGCAGATTGATTTTTGGGAGGGGGTTGCCAGGTCCTTCTCCCAAGCCTACAGCTTCTGGTGTTCCCAGATGGTCTCCCATCCAAGTACTAACCAGGCCCAACCCTGCTTAGCTTCCGAGATCTGAGGGGATCGGCTGCCACAGGGCTACAGCTGCAGGCTAGCACTCACCTAGGTGTTTATAAATAATCACTAAAACTCACCAATACCTATCCAGTAGGGGAGATGTTACTACTTCCATTTTATGCATGGACTCATGAAGAAAGACTTGTATGTTCATAGAATCAGAGGTCAAGTGTCTAGGCCACCTTCTGTCTTGTCTGTGAAGTCAGATAATTATCTTGAAAATATTTTGTTGTTGTTGTTAAGTGCCATCATGTCCAACTCATAGCAACCCTTATAGGGTTTTCAATGGCTGATTGTTTTCAGGATTGCCTTGGGATGGAGTGCCATGTCCTTCTCCCATTTTTGTGGTGCTGGAAATCAAACTCAGGACCTCAGAGACCGCAGGGTGGCACCATCCAACTGAGCGAAATCCCAACCTCTGAAAATACTTTGTTGTTGTTGTCATTGTTAGGTGCCGTCGAGTCAGTATCCGACTCATAGCAACCCTCATAGGGTTTTCAATGGCTGACTATTTCGGGATTGCCTTGGGAGTGGACTGCCACGTCCTTCTCCCATTTTTGCAGTGCTAGGAATTGAACTCAGGACCTCAGAGACTGCAGCGCAGCACTCTACCAACTGAGCTAAATCCCAGCCCGAAAATACTTTAGTCTTCTTGAAATAGAACCCTGACTCAAGTTTCCTAGCAGTTCCTAACCTTAATAGAATACTTCCATACATGCATTTCACACTTTATCACCTCAGTGCAAGATAGTCATAGCTATACCTGATCACTGAGGATCAGCTTAAGCATAGCTGTGATGGAAGCATCCAAGAATCTGGAAAAAAAATTCTTCATCAAAGGTCCACTTTAAATATTGCTGGATTCACAAAGGCCATTTATTCTTGAGACCGATGCCTTTCACCATGGTCACAACAGGACTTCTGAACTGAGGCCCTCCATTCCTGCCTCTTCTCACTCCCCCAAGTTAAGTGATTCTCATATGGGAAAGAATGAACTTCTGGCTAAAATGCTGTCCTTTAGCGCCCCTGCCCCCACCCCCAGCCATACCTCATAACACCTGAGGGACTGATTTAATGGAGTTACATAGGAAATGCCATGGTAATATGCAGTGGAAGGTCCATTTGCAGCTGGGATTCCGCTTAGGAAGTAATTAAAGATTTAAAGACCTTTCTATCACTACAGTGTTAAAATTGCTTATCCCTTGAGAGTAAATTCAAACATACACTCAGACATCTCACATGAGAGACCACAGCTAAAGCTGTCAGTATTCCAGACTGATAAATGAAAGCCACATTCCCAAGTCTCCAGCCTTCTGGGTTTGCCTTTTGCTTTAACATACAAATGCACTGGCTCAAACCCACATCTCAAGTTCTGTGGGCAAGTAGTCCAGAATCTCTGGTAAGACTTTCCTTTATTGATCCCAACAAATTTTTATTGAGAAACTATTGGGTGTCAAGCTTGATTCTAGGCACTAGGAAAGGGCATGAAAAACAGGTAAACTAAAGTCCCTTCCACATGGTACTTACATTCTCCATGTGTCTTTGGGTAGGAGAGTTGGGTAGGAGAGTAGGCTGTTCTGGTGGGTCCACTCTGTAGCCCACTCCCTTGCAGTCCCCTGTATCCTGCTAGCTGCTATTGTGTCTCTGCCCTGGTAGAAAATGCCACCCTCACTTTCTTCACTCCCCATAGAGGACGACCAATACAAGCTGGTGAGTGTCACAAGCTGGCCTAGGAGATGAAGAGTATCAGAGAGAAATTATAGCACAATGAAATGTAAGCAACAGTTTTCAATGGAATATGTATTACATGTCACTGATCTAAAAAGCCACAACCTAGTCACCTAGTCTCCTTGGTGGGCAGTTTCCATTCTCCTTCAGCTCTGGCTCCTTGCCATCTTCCCCAAGATCTCTCTCGATATCACTCTCTTGCTCTCTCTCTCGCTCTCTCTCCCTTCCTCTCCCTCTCCCTCTCCCTTCTTCTCTCCCTCCCCATCCCCCTTTCTCTGTCAGTTGTCATCACTATACCAGAAAAACCACCCCAAACAAACTTAGGAGGAGGAGATATATATTGGGGGCTCAGAGTTGGAGTCCATACTGGTGAATGGGCAGGCATGGCACTGGCAGGCAGCAGGGCCCATGGCAGATGAACATCTTCACACACAGGAAGCAGAGAGTGAGCTAGGCCATGAGTGTGGGGTAAAAATCTCCAAAGGCCTGCCCTGAGTGACTCATTTCTCTTAAGTTAGACCCACCTCCCAAAATTTCACAATCTCCCAGGTCAGTGCCACCAGCTGGGGACCCAATTTTAAGACACATGACTTTTTGGGGAAACTATATTCAAACCAGGCTGAGGGTTAGCTCGGTTAGTAGAGTGCTGCTCTGAACTCACTGAGGACCCAGGTTCAATCCCCAGCATCACAAAAATGGGAGAAGGATATGGCAATCCACTCCAAAGCAATCCCAAAACAATCAGCCATTGATGACCCTACGAGGATTGCTATGAGTCGGAGCCAACTCGATAGCACCTAACAACAACAACATATTCATACCATCCTGGCATCTGATCCCATCAGATCTCAGAAGCTAAGCAGGGTGAGGCCTGGTTAGTCCTCAGACAGGAGACCGCCTGGAAAAACCAGGTGCTACAGGCTGGGGAGAAGGATCTGACAGCCTACTCCCCCACACACACAAAAAAATCAGCAATTAAAAAACCCTATGAATAGCAGAGAAACATTGACCACAGTGCCAGGCATGTCATAGTGCCAGGGAGCACTTCATCTGTGGTACATAGGGTCGCTATGAGTCCAACCCACCTTGACAGCAGCTAACATATTCAAACTGTGACACACATTCTCTCTCAAGACTCTTTTTCCTAGCTGCCAGCCTCTGATGCTCAATTTCCTTTTAATTTTCTAATGCAAAGCAATTCACCCCCAGTTTCCAAACTATGCCCTGGGGTAAGGTGGGTGGAAAGAGAAAGGCCTCACCTTTCCCACCCAGAAAGTTTGCCAAGATATTTTTTAGAACAAAGAGCCATCTTGTCTGTTGTGAACCATGCCACCCTCCTAGTATGTGAAAACAGCTGAAGTCTGTCCTAGTTTCAGTAGAATTTGTTTTTCTCAGCCAGCATTTGTGGGAAAACTATATGCAGAATGACTTGCTAAAGTCTACCTCTAAAATGGAATTTAAGCATTCTTATCATTGCAGACTTGGAAAAATATCATTAAAGATTCTAAACAACTAAGCAACCAATTTTAGCATATTCAATAATGAACAAGTAGAAAATGAGAAGAGCCTTTTAAAAAAATAAAATAAAACCAGATCCTTGCCACACATACTACACCAAAATGGCTTTCAAATATGTCAAAGACTCAAAGTTTAAAAAAAGGACTTTGCAAGTAAATGGAGGAAGGGGCTCAGCATGAGGGACAGGGAGTACATGACAGGGTTTCCGAGGGATGAACATGAGCAATGGGGGGAGGAGGTGCACAAGAGGGTAAGGGGGAATTTATCTGTGCAATGTACAATGAAACGCATATATGGAAATGTCACAATGAAACGCATGTCAGAATGAAAGTTGTACATTAAAAATTGCCAATAAAAAACATGAGCAATGTAAAATGATGTGCATATATGTAAATGTCATAATGAAACCATTAATTTACACATTAAAAAATTACTAACAGAAAAGAAAGAAATTGAATATGATTGAGCTTTTTTGTACAAACACTCTTGAGGAGAAAAGACTTTCCCGTCTGAATTAAATCTAGAAAAACAAAGAAAAAAGTTTTAGCAATCTGACTACATGTAAGTATTAAACTTTTGTGTAACAAAACTACTATAAACTGAGTCAAAAAAGAAATGAGAGCTGGGTGCGGTGGCGCACACCTGTAATCCCAGTGGCTTGGGAGGCAAAGGCAGGAGGATTGCAAGTTCAAGACCAGAGGAAGTCTGTGAAACTTAGCAAGACCCTGTCTCAAAAAGTTAAAAAATGGGCTGGAGGTACAGCTCAGTGGTCCAGCACTTGCAAAGCATGCAAGCGCGAGGCCATGGGTTCAACCCCCAGTACCACAAAAAAAAAAAAAAAAAAAAGTGAGAAAACATTGTAACACACACATAGATAAGAAGATAATTTCTTCAATGGACAAAGAGCTTAGATGTCATCAAAATGAACAATGAATTTTTAAAAAGCAAGCAAAGAATATGAATAGGCCCTATGCATACACAAATGTCTATTAAAGATATAAGTATACATGCCACCTCACTTAAATAAATAAATTTTGAGGAACATAATGTTTTCCACCTAGCATGCTGGCAAATATATCAAAATTTATAGTACCTTGTGTTGGTCATGATAAGAAAAAGCACCATTTTCATACACTGTTGGTCTGAAATGTAAAATTGGTAAAGCTTTTTGATAGATAATTAGGCAATATTTGATTCAGAAATTTTCACTTTTCGGAATTTTTCCTCAGCTGTATATTAAGGCATGTTTTCTGTAGTGATGTTAATCATGTCCACACAAAAATAACAATATAGATGCTCATCATCGGAATGACTATATAAACTATAGTATATCCATACAATAAAATAGTATCCAAAATACTGTGAAGCCATATTGAAGAATGGTATACATTATTATTAAAGTTATAGGGATATTATTAAGTGGGGAAAAGCAGAGATCCTGTCTGTGTTGCTCAGTTTGTGTGTTGGTGTGGCAAAATACCTGAAAGAAACAACCCATGGAAGGAAAGATTTATTGGGGCTTACAGTTCAGAAGATTTCAGTCCATAAAGGCAGAGCAGGTATGTTGGCACAGCAGATGACAGGCCTTGTGTCAGAGGACCTAGCATCACAGAGATCAAGAAGCAGAGAAAACTTATTGGAACTGGAGGTCCAAGTAAAACTTCCAAAGCCCCACCTCTGCCCAGTGACTAACCTCTGCAAGCTATGTCCCACCTTCTAAAGTTCCACAGCCTCCCAGGACAGTGTCACCAGCCAGGGACCAAGTATTCAAGCACATGACCTTTGGGGGACATTTTAGATTCAAACCATAACATTATACAAAGAAAAAATGTATACATAGAACTTCTGAATCTCAACTCAAAAAACTGAAATGTATTTAGAAAAAAAAATTAACTTTATTGTTAAAATAGACATCATGTCTATACTGAATTCCTATTCAACCAAGTGGCAAAAATTTAATCTTAACCAATTTGATGTCCCACTTTCCCCAGGGCTATTTTTAAGTTCTAGGGGGGCTTAGAAATTGGCAAGGAATCCAGGAGGCAAGTACATCTATTATCTGGAATAGTCATCTATCTACACTGGCATCTGAGTCATCGTTTTTCCCATCTGCTCTGCCCAATCATTTCACCAAGGACTGATATTTAACCGGTACCCACCAATACAGCCACTAAAATATTTTAACCAATTGTTCAAATATTTAAATATTTCCAAACAAGTTGTTAAGCAGATGTTTCTCCAAATGCTCCATTACCCACTAGACCTGGTCACCCTGACTCTCCTCCACCACAGCTGCCCCCATATCTCCTCCATAATCCAGTAACTATTGCTAGGCATACCAGGGCTTCCAGAACCCTGCTCCACTGATACAGTAGGCGTCTCTTCAGGTTGTCAGTGGCCCACATTATTAAATACTCATTCCTTCAAAATGCCACTAAAACAATCTGTTGACACAAAAAAGCTGAGTTAATTTCTCACTGCAGTATGGAGTACTTGGTTTGGAAAATAAAGTCAGGATGTTTATAGGGCTTGGGGTTTAGGTTTAAGGCAAATCTTCCAATGAGGGAGGTGATTTGGTTGATACTGGGTAAAGACCATGATGTAATAATTAAGGTTTAGTGTACATAGAAAAGTAAGAATTGTGAAAATAGGAATTTAAAGAGGTTTAGAGAATAAATTGTCACTTGATGCTATGCATTAAACATTTTGATGTTTACTTAAGTGGCTTTTAAGGAAGTTTTTGAAATGGGAAATACAATTATTTATCATTTTTATTTTCCTGGTTAAGATCTTCCTGAAATAATAAAGCTATATTGATGAAAAAAAATGAAATAGTAAAGCTATTCTATATATAAGATATGCTGTTTGTACATTGATAGATTCAGTTTTATGTTCTCTCTGTGGCCATTCTTAAGCCTGAACTGGAGGATGAGACCCTTAACATCTGGGAGTATGATCAATTCAGATCAAGATTGCTGTTTTGTTTGCCATAACTATATATCATGTTTGTGAAGGTCTTTTCAACCTCATGAGTATCAAATTTTTCTATTATTTTTTGGATGATCACTTATTGTATCATTTGATGGGTCAATGGCAACACAACAGGATTTAGGTTCAAAATATCACCCGTCTGAACACTGAAGTGCAAATAATACTGAAACAAAGAATTGTGAAAAGAGTTTGTTATCCACTTTTCAACCAGGAACCAAAAGTGCCCCCCAAAAACCAAAATAGTAGATGCCATCCCCAATATGAAGCCTACAGAAGAAAGTATTGAATTTTGATAACTTACCTAACAACAACAACAACAATAACCTAATTCTATAATTTCCTTGTTTGCTTCCTGCAGCTTTTTAATAACATTCAAGATCCCAAAAGAAACATGCAGAAATATAAATAAAAGAATTCTCCAAAGATAGTACAAGATACCCTCAAGAGGCCAATATCTTATCTAAAATTTTCTATTCCCAACCAATGCCTTCTAATTTCATAAACTTCTTAGATGAGGAGCTCTATAATCTTGGTAGAATTGTTTAGCTCTCTTTGCACCATAGTACATAGCCTCACCTACTTTCTGGACCACTTAAAGAATGTAAAGTAAAGGAAATTGGAGAGGAAAGCAATTCAGAATTCTCTTGAGTAGTTAAGGCTTAAATTTTCCAATCAGAGACTGATTTTCTTCTTGATTTACGTGATGTTATTGTTGTATCTTGTTCTAACAGAGAGACCATGGGTTAGAATGGGTTCTATATACTAGGAACTATCTTGGTGGTAGGAATGAGTTTACTAAAGTAACAAGTACTTGTCCAGTTTGGAAGTAGTGACCAGTAGGCTTTTGTTCGCATTCCAATACCAGTTATAGAGGATCCTTTATGATCTACTTTTAGTCAAAATACCCTCTACAGCATTATTGCTTAGCATTTTAACACTCTGGCACCATCAATCAAGAATTATGCACCATCAGGCAATGAAATTTGTAATAGCAAGATCATAAACAAAAAAGAAGCAGTCTTACTGGTAAGATCTATAAAAGAAAGAAAGCCCTCCCCCAAAATACAGCATCTGCTGTCTGATTCTCTCCAAACCTTTATTTCTGTGAAAATTCAGTTATGAAGCCCACTCCCATGAAAAGACCCCTGATTACTGTTTTGGTAGAGGTGAGAACCTCCTCTTCTAGATAATATGACAGAAAATTTTAGATTTACGGCTATATGGCCTGTTGTAGTGTTTGCATCTAAAAATCCACCTAAAGATTGAATCCGGCTGGGATTTGGCTCAGTGGGTAGAGCGCTGCGCTGCAGTCTCTGAGATCCCAAGTTCAATTCCCAGCACCGCAAAAATGGGAGAAGGGCCTGGCAATCCATTCCCAAGGCAATCCCGAAACAGTCAGCCATTGAAAACCCTATGAGGGTCGCTATGAGTCGGATACCGACTCAACGGCACCTAACAACAACAACAAAGATTGAATCTAGTTATCTAGACCACCAACTGATTCATTACAAGGAACCAGTACCAAAGAGGTATAGATAGCTCCCAAAGAAACAAACCCAACAGTCTGTTGGATACCTCAGCAGGTTCACAGGCAAATTGTAGTAAATATTTAATTTATGTCAAAGTGACTATGGATGACAAAAAAAAATTAAGAGTGAAGAAGGTCTTATAAGTAGCATAGATAAAGATTCTTTATAATAGCACAAGAGGAAATAAGATGGCTATAAAATAATGAATGAAAGAATATTGATTAAAGTATAACAACATGTGGTCTTGTTCTATGGATCTTGGACAGAAGCTGTGTATGTCTCATGTAGTCTATTTGATCTGAAAGTTTTTTTTGTTTTTTTTTTGTTTTTTTTTGCAGTACTGGGGGTTGAACCCAGGGCCTCGCGCCTACATGCTCTGCAAGTGCTGGACCACTGAGCTGCACCTCAGCCCTTTTTTTTTTTTTTTTTACTTTTTGAGACAGGGTCTCGCTAAGTTACGCAGACTGCCTCTGGTCTCCAACTTGCGATCCTCCCGCCTCCGCCTCCCGAGCCGCTGGGATTACAGGCGTGCGCCACCATGCCTGGCCTCATCTGAAAGTTTTAAGTGGAGGCTTTCTCCTTACCAAGACTGTCTGCCTCTGGAATATTCTTAAGAATCCTCAATTTGATGTCTCTTGAAGTAACTATATTCCAGTAATTCAAGGATGATTTGTGCTCATTTAGTTGAAAACCATGACTCCCAGAAACAACCTTTTGGGGTATCATTGCTTCACTAGTTGTTAACAGCATCTAATAGGGTCCTTTCCATTAGGACTCAAGGGCTGCCTTTCACTTATATTTCTTCCAAAAGATCAGGTCTCCAAGTTTTGGGTAAAATGTTATTGTTGTTGTTGTTGTTAGATGCTGTCGAATCATGTCTGACTCATAGTGACCCTCATAGGGTTTTCAATGGCTCATTGTTTCGGGATTGCCATGTCCTTCTCCTATTTATGCAGTGCTGGGAATTGAACCAGGGACCTCAGAGACTGCAGAGCGGCACTCTACCAACTGAGCTAAATTCTAGCCCAGCTGTTTGGATAAAATAAGGGATATTAAATGTTCAGGAAAGGGTGTTTGTCTGTAATGATAATAAAACTGAGTATAATACATGATTCATCTAAAATATTTGATCTTGCCTACTTATCCTTTTGTTTGCATTCCAATACAAGCCTACTGGTCACTACTTCCAAACTGGACAAGTACTTGTTACTTTAGTAAACTCATTCCTACCGCCAAGATAGTTCCTAGTATATTGAACCCATTCTAACCCATGGCCTCTCTGTTAAAACAAGATACAACAATAACATCACGTAAATCAAGAAGAAAGATCAGTCTTTTTTCTACTTGTGGTATCAGAGACTCAGGAATTGTAGGTGATTTTACCACATTCGTGGACTGGCCTATTAAAAAGGAGTCAATGAAATCCAGAATAAATTGATCTCATTTTCATCAAATCATTCAATAATAATATCTCAGGACATGGAAGATCAAGAGTCTCTAAGAACTTGCTAATATGAGTTTTATAAATTCCATTTATATTTTCTATAACTCCTAAGGATTTTCTGTAATATAAATTGTGCAGTTTCTGTTTAACAGTCTCAGGAAGGGGACTGAGATTAAAGACATGTGTTGGATTTTCCCAGGTCAGATACACAAAATCAAATTATCTTTTTACTATCTTTGTCTTTATCCTGGCAAAGAAAAGCTCACTCTCCAATAATCAGAAAGCAAGATATACTTCTGCTTACAATGCAGAAATGTGGCAAGAGTGTTACTCCCTTTCTCTATAACAAGAAAGTGCCAGATAATGTCCAAAAGAATTTTTCTTAAATCCATCCAAGACCTGAGGTCATAATGCAACCAAGAAACCTGAAATCCATGGAAAGACATGGATATTTAAGGAGAGGCAGGACTCATGTAACAGAAAACTTAGGGAGAACGGCACCAGGTACCTAAGAAACCAGTAGGAAGAATCCAGCTAATATAACCAATTGCCAACGTTGGAGTATAGACTACTGTTAGAGGATAAAACCCTTAAAAGCATCAAAATACAATGCAGATTTTGTCTAACAAGGGAGTGCAGGCAGTGTGTTAGCATTCCATTACTGTAACAAATACCTGAGATAAACCAAGTTAAAAGGAGGAAAGGTTTATTTTGGCTTATAGTTTTGGAGTCTTGCATTTACCTAAATAAAGGTTTCTTATCAAAGCTATAAGCTCTGCCTTCTGTGTGGAGTAAATTGGTGAAAGGGCTTTTGCTTCTAGTGTCAGGCAATCATACATAAGAACCCTTCCTTCATAACTTCTCAGCTTTATTACTCTTTGGTAGGTCCAACACAAGTGACCCTGTTTTGATTTTTATTTCCCCCATTGTCCTTGAATGACTTTTTTCTGAAAACATCACTGATCACGAATCCTGTGATTTAGTTTTGATTGCCCCCCATTGCCAGAATGGACCTGTTCCATTTGTTGGTCTGATCTGGCTCCAGTCAGAAGAAAAGTGATAGATGACTAGGAGTCAGTGTCAAAACCCTTTTAGCCACATTTGAGCAACAAAGAGGTAAAGAAAGAATGGTTCTCAGGTTCAACTTACTTGGAGTTCATTGTTAAGTTTAATTTTATCTGTTTTGTAGGTAATGGTTAGCATGTCAAAATTAGGCAGGACAAAAACAGAAAATTATGGGGACATGAAAGAGAAAAGAGCCCCTCGTACCCTGAATCTGGTTTAAGTGCCTCCCTGGCTGGAAGCCAAGAATTTTGACAAACTAATAAACAAATTTATGTGACTTTGCATGCATAGAGATAATATTCCTCTTTTTGAGAGATACCTCAAACAGGAGTGTTAAAACAACTAATGAATCATACTTAAGGCCAAGATGTCTGTGACCTTTGACTTTAACTTTATTCCATTCTTTTCTGTATACCTGTATTTTTCTGAGAAAATCTTGCAAAAAAGGTTATAAACCATGTTTATAGTCAAAACATGTCTTGACCTCCTTGTGACCTAAGTATATCAAGAATTCCTTTAAATTAAGCCTCAAATTTTCAAGATACAAGCAAAATGTAGATAAATTCTTTACCAGAATGTAAAATGAATGGCCTCTAGTCCAATTTATAATAGAGTCCTCATTCCCATTTGGAATCTCATGAGCACAGACTACATTTATATTAGTGTTCTGACCTTCTAAACTGCCACCAGAAACTATCCACTAGGCTCTGCTTACAGCATTCTAGAGCTTCTCTAGCCTGCATTGCCAAACTCTTCCAAATTCTTCCCACAAATAAGTTTGCAAAGGTATGAAAACCATATAGTCAAGTTTAGTCACAACAAGGACCCAACTCCTGGTACCAATTTTCTGTGTTAGTTACTTTGGTGTCACTGAAGGAAAGGTTGACTTCTGGCTCACAGTTTCAGAGATTCAGTCTACAGTTGCTTAGCCCCATGTGCCTAGGCGGAACATCATGAAGATAGGATCATGTGGTAAAGACCATTCACATGACAGTGGATGGGAGCAGAGAGAGCTTGGCTAGAACTGGAGGCCAAGTATAACTTTTAAAAGTTCACTCCCTAGTGACCTACTTCCAGTAGCCAGGCCTTACCTTTAAGGTTCCACAGCCTCCTAAAATAGCAACAACAGCTGGGAACCAAGCATTTAACACATGACCCTATGGATGACATTTTATATCCAAAACACATGAGCCTATAGATGATATTTTATATGCAAACCACAGCAATGGCTAAAAGACATAGAGTAGCCACAATTAGAGACCTGATGGTCATCCACATTTGACAAAGAAAGTTGGTTATTTTCATAATTCATAATAATTTAACATTAAAATTATGACTGACAACATGCACTGAAATTGTCAGATTTCTAAGAATCTCATATAACTTCAAAACATATATTAATAATGCATTTATATAAATATTCTAATATGTGTCCTTTGGATTTCTAGGGACCCTCTAGAAATCCCAAAGTTAGTTCTAGGTGAGAAAGACTTAATTTTAGAGTTTGTCAAGTGTATCAAAAGTTCAAAACATTTAGTTAAATAAATTCAGTTAAATAAGAACACTAGCCAGCACTCTAGCACTATACTTAGGGCTATTTTAAATAGTGATATCACCAAGCACAATAATGTGAGAAAACATGCCATTACTAAGTAGACTATGAAAAGGGCACTTCACTTCATATAAGAGTTTAAATAAGAAGGCAGAGTATCATCTTATGCAACCTCAGATGGGAACATGCCTGTTCAGCAACTCAAAATTTTCATTATTCTGCATATTTCCACGAATGACTAGTAATAGTATGCATATTGATTTGGGAGTTACAAGTAAATTTTAGCAAGAAGTTGAATTCAAAAATACAGAATTGACAAATAGTGTGGAGCAATTCTACTAAAAACCACAGAATTTTACAATTTCAAAGTAAACATTATGGTATGTGAGTTTGTGGATTACATCTCAAAAAGAAAAAGCCTTTTTTTTAACCAAAAAGGCTAGTGAGTGTTTCAGTGCACATTTATATACTCAACATATAAAACTTATGACTATCTCTGGTTTTTTTATCCCCGTATGTCCCATGAAATAGAAAAACATCTTTGTGTACCTCAAAAGAAAAATAAGGTTAGCTAGCAGAAAGAAGCAGATCAGGAAGAGACCCACAGATGACTTCTTGGACCCCTTATGATGTTCCACACCTTGGTTCCTACCATGATGACACCTGCTTATTCATCTCTTTCTTTGATTCTACTATAATCAATGTCCCAATTTAATTTAAAAGTCAGTTTCACAGGTTTCTGATTTTTGCAACCAAAATCATTCCAATTAGTACAATAGATTTTTAGGGACATTTCTGAGATCTTTTGACAAACAATAGATGTGATAATTAGATTTTTCAACTGAAACCTGAATATATAGTGAGATGGCTATGAATCATCAGACTGTGAATTCCTGAAGGCAAGTTGTCATCTTGTTCTTTGGTGTGCTCAGAATTCAGAATGGTCATTAATTTCATGTCAGGAAATTGTACAAATGTAAATGTTGAGGGATGGAAGGTATTACTGGCACATAGAGAGTGTTAGTATGCCTAGACCAAGCAAGCCATCATGAATGATAACTGGGTTTGTGGTCCTGATTGTATCACTAACTGGCTCTGAAATTGGAAAAATGAGATCAAAAAATAATCAGAGGTCCAAAGACCTCCTGCAACTAATATTTTCTCTTATGTTAATTAAACGTATTTCCTAAAATCACTTATACACACTGCTGATTATCTTACTAAACTCCTTCTTTATGGCTATCACAGAAGGTAAATATCAATTCGGGCTGCCTCACTGCAGTGTATTCCAGAGCAAGTTACAGTATCCAACTAAGCACTAGTCTAGCTCTCAGCCCAATTAGCAAATCCAAAATAAGATTGATATTGATAATTAAGGTGTTGTTTTAGTGGAGAAACTTTAAGGCATTTTATTACTTCCCCACAAACATTACCTCCACCATGTGTTGGTCAGTCTACCTTACTATGGTGGCTTACATGTTGCTGTGATGCTGAAAGCTATGCTAATATTATAGATACCAGCAGGATAGGCTTCAGATGGGCTCCCAGACTAAGACAGACTAGGGAGCATGACATGGCAGCCCACTCCCAAAACAATCAGCCACTGAAAACCCTCTGAATAGCAGAGAATAACTGTCAGAGATAGTGCTTGAAAATGAGCCCCCAGGTTGGAAGGCACTCAAAAGTCAGCTGGGGAAGATTTGCTTCCTCAAAGTAGAGTTGACCACAATGCTGGGAATGGAGTAAAGCCCCTGGGACCTCCATTTGCTGAAGTGGCACAACTCAAAATGAGAAGGGCCAACTGTAAACATCCATTAATAACTGAAATGTGGAATGTACATAGTACAAATCTAGGAAAACTGGAAATCATTAAAAGGGAAATGGAGCACATCAACATTGACATTTTAGGCATCAGTGAACTAAAATGGACTGGCATGAGCCACTTTGAATCAGATAATCATATGGTCTACTATACCATGAATGACAGATTAAAGAGAAATGGGGTTGCATTCATCATCAAAAAAGACATCTCAAAATCTGTCCTGAAGTACAGTGCTGTCAGTGATAGGATGATATCCATATGCCTACAAGGAAGGCCAGTTAATGTGACTATTATTCAAATTTATGTACCTACCACTAAATCCACAAATGAAGATAGGGAAAATATTTACCACATTCTGCAATCTGAAATAGATTGTCATGCAATCAGGATGTACTGATAATTACTGGTAATTGGAATGCAAAAGTTGGAAACAAAGAAGAACATTCAGTAGTTGGAAAGTATTAACTTGGTGACAGAAACAATGGTGGAGATCACATGTTAGAATTTTGTCAGACCAACGACCTTTCCATTGCAAATATATTTTTTTCACCAAGATCAATGGCACCTATACACAGGGAATTAACCAGATGGAACATAGAGGAACCAAACTGACTACATTTGTGGAAAGAGAAAACAGAAAATCTCAATATCAAAAGTCAGAACAAGACCAGGTGCTGATTGTGGATCAGACCATCAACTGCTCATATGCAAGTTCAAAATGAAACTGAAGAAAATTAGAACAAATATACAAGAGTCAAGGTATGACCTTGAGGTATATCCCAACAGAGTTCAGAGACCACCTCAAGAACAAATTTGATATGTTAGACACTAATGATAGAAGACCAGATGAGTTGTGGCACGACATCAAAGACATCATTCATTAGGAAAACAAAAGGTTATTTAAAAGACAGGAAAAAAGAAAAGACCAAATTACATGTCAAACAAGACTCTGAAACTTGCCCTGGAACATCAAGCAGCTTAAGTAAAAGGAAGATAAGACAAAGTTAAGAAACTAAACAGATTTCAAAAGGCATCTGGAGAAGACAAAATCAAATATTATAATGACATGTGCAAAGAGCTGGAGAAAACCAAAAGGGAGGAACACACTCTTTTTCTCAAGCTTAAGGAATTGAAGGAAAAATTCAAGCCTCAAAAGGGCAATAGTGAAGTATTCTATAGGGAAAATATTAAACAACATAAGAAATATCAAAAGAAGATGGAAGGAATACACAGAGTCATTATACCAAAAAGAATTGGTGAATGATCAAACATTTCAAGAGGTTGCATATGATCAGGAACCAATGGTTTTAAAGGACAAAGTGGAAAATGCATTGAAAGAATTGACAAAACACAAAGCTCTAGGAATTGATGGAGTATCAACACAGATGTTTCAACAAACAGATGTAGCATTTAAGATGCTCATTTGTTTGTGCCAGAAGATTTGTAAAACAGCTACCTGGCCAATTGACTGAAATAGATCCGTATTTTTGCCTATTCCCAAGAAAGGGGATCCAAACAAATGTGGAAATTATCAAACAATATGATTAATATCATATGCAAGTAAAATTCTGCTAAAGATCATTCAAAAGCAACTGCAGCAGTATACAGAAAGGGAACTAGAATCTGGCTAGAAAATCAAGCCAGATTCAGAAGTGGATGTGGAACCACAGACATCATTGCTGATGTCCAATGGATATTAGTTGAAAGCAGAGAACATCAGAAAGATGTCTGTTTTACTGACTATGTAAAGGCATTTGACTATGTGGATCATAACAAATTATGGATAGCATTGTGAAGAATGGAAATATCAGAGTACTTAATTTTACTCATGAGGAATCTGTACATGGACCAGGAAGCAGTCATTCAAACAGAACAAGGAAACACTGCGTGGTTTAAAGTCAAGAAAGGTGTGCTTCAGGGCTGTATCCTTTCACTGTACCTCTTCAATTTTCATGCTTAGTGAATAATCTGAGAAACTAAATGTCATGAAGAAGAATGTGGCATCATGATTGGAGAAATACTCATTAACAACCTGCATTATACAGATGAGACAACTCTCTTGCTAAAAATGAAGAGGACTTGAAACATTTACTGATGAAGATCAAAGAACACACCCTTCTTTACGGATTTTGACTCAACACCAAGAAAACAAAAATCATTACAGCTGGGTCAGTAAGCAACTTCATGATAAATGTAGAAAAGATTGAGGTTTTCCAAGATTTTGCTTTACTTGGTTCTACAATTAACACCCACAGCAACAGCAATCAACAATTCAAAAAACACATTTTATTGGGAAAAGCTTTTGCAAAACACCTCTTCACAGTGTTGAAAAGTAAAATGTCACATGAAGATGAAGATGCGCCTAACTCATGTCATGGTATTTTCAGTTGCATCATATGGTTGTGGAAAGCTGAACACTGAATAAGGGAGACAGGAGAAGAAATGATGCTTTTGAATTATGGTGCTGGAGATGAGTATTGAATATAGTACAGACTTCCAAAAGAACCAACTGATCTGTCCTAGAAGAAGTACAACCAGAGTGCTCCTTGGAAGCAAGGATGGCTGGACTATATCTTATGTATGTTGGACACATTGTCAGGAGGACCATCCCTGGAGATGGACATCATGTTTGGGAGAGTGGCAGCTGACAGAAAAAAAAGAAAAAAAGGAAGACCCTCAACTAGATGGATTGACTCAGTGTCTACAACTTTGGGCTTAAACATAAAAAAGATCATGTGCCTGGCACAGAATCGGGGAGTGTTTCATTCTGTTTTACATAGGGTTGCTATGAGTTGTACCTAACTCAGTAGCACCTAACCACAACAACAAACATTCATCTGCTGCACTGTCCAAGAGCCCAACCGCAAATGGTACATTCCTAAATGATCTGAACCACTGGTACACAGTAGGGTGGGCAGGTCAAGATAGAGATATGGTTCCCAAGCTAATCTGCAGCAGTCAGGACAAGAGGACTTGTTAAAATCATATTGCTAAAGCTCCATCACAGAGTTCGTGATTCAGTAGTTCTCAGGGGAGGATCAGAAGTTTTGTGTTTCTAACCAGTTCCCACAGGATATAAACTCTTGGTTGTGGGATTGGAGCCTTACTTTGAGAACAAGGGAGATAGAGACTCTTAAGGAGTTGATACTTGGAGCAAGGTTATATTATCTCTGAGAAGTTGTCATATTAGAGCATGATTATATCCAAGATTGGTGGTGAAGAGAACCTTTGTAGGTGTTTTCATTACAGTCATTGCCTTTGCCATTTTTTAGCTTTCCTAGAGAGACAGGGAGCTTCTCTTAAGATATTTCTAAATCATTAGGTGTATCTCCTTTCAAAGTCCTATAACATGACATACCAATTGAAAGACATTTGTTCCCTCTCGAAGTATCTCTGTTTGATTTCCACGTAATATGAGAAGAGCGCTTTAATGAAACTGGTATGCTCAAGCCTACATCAATATTTTATGCCACATCCTTTATCACTATTGTCCCCCTCCAGGTTAATCTTTGAAATGTGGTCTTCTGACACTCCTTTATCAGTACCTACTACACTCAAGGTACCATATTAAGGACGATGGGAAATATAGATATTTAAATGCACTGACTGCAGCACATTTATACTATGCTAAGGGATTAAGAGTATAAAACAGAAGATGGCATGTGGCATTATGAGGTCATAAGTGAAATTCTATAAGTCCAGAAGGGGTCATATTTTCAGGAAGGAATCAAGAAGGCTTTATGGTATGGGTTTTTCCCCCTCAAGGTTTTGAGCTTCTGGAAATTTGGCCCTTTGTTACTTAGCATTCAATACTTTTTATGGTACTATGAATATCAGTAGCATAACCTTAACTCTCTAAGAAATAAAAAGAGAGCTGCATGGAACAGATGAAAACAAAAGGTTACTTACTGAATGGGAACCTGGAAGTGATAGAAGAATGACTGAATACTCATAGGAGTTCAGTATAAGTCCCGTCTAATCTCGCCTCTTCTCCTTCTTCCCTTCCCCTTTCCCTCCTCCCCTCCCTCCCCCCCCGTCTCTCTCTCTCTCTCTCTCTCTCTGTCTTTCTCTCTCTCTCCCTCATACACACACACACACACACACACACACACACGCACACACACACACACACCCCACACTACCCACGCTCTCTCTTTTCAACTTACACATAGGATAAGCTGGCTGGAAAATTGCAATTCTAGAAAGAACAGAGAAGAACCCCAAACAGGTTATTTACTTTATAAATCAGAGCAGCAGGAGTAAACATATTTGTAACTTCACTGGGACTTGCCTTTGTATTTAGCATTAAATAGCATTAAATAGCACTGATTCCTTGGCATTTCAAAACAAATGTAAGAATGTGTATGAAATTCAAACCATAACACAACTTTCTATGCAATATGTATTTAGTTCAGTTAGATACAGGCTTTTGATGATACTTAAAATTGAGATGGAGGGAATAGTATTTCAAATTTTTAGCAGTAGATGGAGGAAAAGGTACCTATACAATATTTTTATATTATAACCTGACATGGTGGCACACACCTGTACTCCCAGCACTCGGGAGGCAGAAGCAGGAGGCTTGTTGTAAGTCTGAGGCCAGTCTGCTCTACATAGCAAGTTCAAGGCCAGCTACACACATAGCAAGACCCTGTCTCAAAAAATATATATATTATTACAAAGAAAAATTTAAATGTGATCTCAATACATACATAATACTATGTTTTTTATTTTATTTAACTATTATATTTCAGTTCAAAAGTCTGAATAGGACAAAAGACTGTATAGTGATAAACATAGTTCTTTTCTTAAAAAAATAAAATGACTGGCTAGGAACCTTCCACTCTAACCAATCAAAATTGTTTCCTTTGTCTTGCTTTAACAACCTCCTTGTAAAGGTTTTCCCTCTGACCATTCATAGGGAAGTGCTAGCCCCTTGTGGTCTGCTACTACCCTGATTCATAAATCATGAATGCTCAAATAAATTCTTTTAAAAATAAAATAAAATAAGATAAATAAAAAAATAAAAAATTAAATGAGCTTTCAGTTTCCTTTTAACACTAAATCCTAGGAGACCACACCAGTGAATCCCTATCTTTTATTCAAATGATTGTTTGACACATTTATGATCATACCTCCTAACTGCTGCTGGTGATTAGGCCTATTTGTTCACCCTGAGCTAAACTTCTCCTTTATCTAACATCAAACACAAAAAAATATGTGTTAATTATTCATAGAGCACAGGCTGAGTCAATGGAATTAAGGCTATGGGGACCTTAGAAATATGGGAATTTATTTGGTATTATAGTACAATATTAAATTTTGTTGCTAACTAACCATGAGATTTTGAATCACTTAAATCTCTGGCTCTTAGACTTAAATTAGACTTTGCTATGGATTAAGTGTGTCCCTCAAGAGTACACGTGTTGAAATTTAATCCCCATTGTGAGGTTTAGAGGGTGGAAATTTAGTCCAACTATCTTGTTTAGAGGTGGGGCCTTTGGCAGCTGATTAGAATTAGATAAGGTCATCAAAGTGGAACCCTCCCTGGTAGCTTTATAAGAAGAGATAAAGATTTTAGAAGAGATATATGCAAACTCCCAGACTTGCAATGTGATCCCCTGTGCTGCCTCAGGACTCTTGTCAGTAAGAATGTCCTCACCAGATGAAGGCACTTCAACCTCCAGAACTATGAGCTAAAGAAACATCTTTTCTCCATAAAGTTACCAAGCTTCAGGTATTCCATTGTAGTTAATGCGAAATGGGCCAATATAAACTTGGTAATTGGCCCCGAACTAGAATAGGTATCAGACTCATTAGGAGTGCTTGTTGACAGTATTCATGCCCAGTTCCCCATGCCCAGCTCCTATACCCCTGACCACCTCATCAGAGGACTGGCAGGAACCTCTCTGTATTACACTGGATGGTCTGGATTCCCCCTCTTTCCCTATCCCCTAAGATTCCCTAGGGTATGAAATATATAGCCTGCAGCTGTAGCCCTGTGGCATCCGATCCCATCAGATCTCGGAAGCTAAGCAGGGTCGTGCCTGGTTAGTACCTGGATGGGAGACCGCCTGGGAACACCAGAAGCTGTAGGCTTGGGAGAAGGACCTGGCAACCCCCTCCCAAAAATCAATCTGCCATTGAAAACCCTATGAACAGCAGAGAAGCACTGACAATAGTGTTTCCCCTGTTGTA
>VMDO01016925.1:0-10899 GCA_007922755.1 Pedetes capensis | reverse complement strand
AATTTTAAGCTCTCAGAGGCCATCAGAAACTTAGGATACCCCCAGAGCTTTCAAAATGAAATGCGATGATCCTACAGCTATTTAAATCTCGCAAAATTTTACCAGCCTCAACACTTGGTCTGTTTTATATTAGAATGTCTTTTTTATTTTCCCTTAAATTTGTTCAGGAAAAAGATATTCTTTCTAGCTTGGATAGTCATTTAATCACAATCAATAGCATTTGTTAAATGCCCTTTTGTGCATGATACATAAAACAAGTAAAAAGAAATCACTGATGTTCTCTGAAATTGTGTTTCATAATCAATAGCCTAAATAGCTAACCTTGAAAGTTTATGGGATAGAATTTTCCTTCAACTGATCATGGACTCCCTCCCTACCCTCAAACAACTTGGATATTTTTATCCACAAATCAGTCCTTCTCCCTGCCCTGGTTCTGGGAATTGAACCCAGAGCTTAACATGTGGCAGACAAGTGCTCTGCTGAGCTTCATCTTCAGCTCCAGATCAGCCTTTTGAAATACTAAGAAGCCATTTTCATTCTGATTCAATAAACTAAAAACAGATTGTCTTTTGTGAGTAACTTAAGTGCAGGAGATGTAAATAACCTTTGTGGCCCCAATGCCAAGGACAGAGTATGGCACAAAACATGAGCTCAAGAAACATTTGAATAAATAGATGAGCTGTTTCCCTCTGGCTGCCTCTCAGAGGGAGCTAACAGCAGGCTGCCTCAACTGCTCTGCATGACATCAGGAGAATGAGATTACCTTTCTTGTCATGAGGTTTCTAACTTCCAGGCTTTCCTTCCTAGTGGTGATGCAGTGAATACAGCAGGTGAAATATGGAGAATATGAAAACACATGATCTATTCTTTTCATTGATTTTTACTTCAAGGCTTCTTTTCATCACCTGCTGATTCCTGGGGCTGCCTAGGCCTCTCTTCCTTTCAAAGCAGCTGTAGCAGCCACAACATCTGAATAGTTAATAGCTGCTACCACCTGTTCACACTTATACTTAACGTGCATTATCTAACAGAGTGCCTGGATTTAGGATCGACATTTGTTATATTGAATTACAGAGGCCACTGTGTCTAAAAAATACAAATGTTTGGCTCCCACTCCTAGAGATTATGAACTGATTGGCCTTAAATTTGTCCCTGCATCCATGTCCAAAAGTTTTTAAGATGATGATCTGAGGTACAGCCAAGGCTGAGAACTATTGAACAGTCTTCACATACCCTGTCCCTTAAAAGGAAAAAGGTTAGTAGTTCATAAAAAGCCAAGAGGTATCCGGGCACGGTGGCACGCACCTATAATCCCAAACTACTGGGATTACAGGCATGTGCCACCATGCCCGGTGTAATCCCAGTAGCTCGAGAGGCGGAGGCAGGAGGATCACAAGTTCGAGACCAGAGGCAGTTTGAGTAACTTAGTGAAACCGTGTTTCAAAAAGTAAAAAAAAAAAAAAAAAAAAAAAAAAAAAAAAAAAAAAAAAAAAAAAATGGGCTAAAGGTGCAGCTCAGTGGTCCAGCATTTGCAGAGCATGCAAGCGCGAGGCCCTGGGTTCAACCCCTAGAACCAAAAAAAAAAAAAAAAAAAAAAGCCAAGAGGTGTTAAAGAAAGTACTGTCTCAACAGGAAATTTCCCTCTAATGTTGTAGGAAAGTAAAGCTCAGAAAAAGGAGAGGTTACAGAGAAATGAGCACAATTGCCACTCCCTTTATTAAACACTTCAATGACACTGCAGTTCTCCAAAGATAAGGCCCCAAATGCTTAGCATGGCCTACAAGGCCTCTAACATGACCCCAACCTGGCTTTCCAATCTCATCTGGTACTTCCTCCTCCCTCACCTCCTTGTAGTTGGCCTCCTGGCTGCCTTTCAGCTCCATGGACTGCCAGGCCCTTTCTCACTTCTGACCTTCCCAGATTCTGACCATGTCTTCCTGGAATACTGTCCACTCTTCATCTTTACTCTCATCCCACCTATCCCTTTGCCTTGCTAGCTCCTAGGTACTGCATGAGTCCAAAGTTGAATGGCACTTTGTCACGGAAGAATGTTTTCTCAGCCCCTCAGATTGTTGTTGATGTTGTTGTTGTTAGGTGCTGTCCAGTCAGGTTCGACTTATAGCAACCCTGTTTTCAACAGACCAAAACACTACCTGACACTGTGCCAGGCACATGATCTTTTTATGTTTGAGCCATTGTTGCAGACACTATGTTTCTTCTCATTTCAAGTCATGCCACATCAGCAAAAGGAGGTCCCAGGGACTTTACTCCATTCCTGCCATTGAGGTCAACTGTACTTTGAGGAGGCAATTCTTCCCCAGTTGTGTCTTGAATGCCTTCCACCTTGGGGGGTGGGGGGGTCATTTTCCAGCACTATATTTGACAGTGCTTCTCAGTGATTCATAGGGTTTTCAATGGATAATTGCTTTGGGACTGGGCTGCCAGTCCTACTCTCTAGTCTGCCTCAGTCTGGAAGATCAGCTGAAACTTGTCCGCCATGAGTGGTCCTGCCTTGCTGGTATCTGAGATACTGCTGGCATAGCTTTCAGGATAACAACAACACACAAGCCCCGACAGCATAGCAAGATGACAGATAGATGGGGTCCCCTCAGATTAGAGATTACATATTTTAGCACCCGGTACAGAACTTTGTATAGCTATCATCAATTCTTTATTTGGTTAATTCTTTTTTTTTTTCTTTTTTCTTTCTTTTTTGTTTGTTTTTTTGGTACTGAGGGATTGAACCCAGGGCCTCACACATGCTAAGCAAATGCTCCACCACTGAGCCACATATTCAACCCCTATTTTAATCTTTTTGAGAGAGGGTCTTGCTAAATTACACAGGCTACCTCAGGCCTCAAACTTGCAACCCTCTAGCCTCAGCCTCCAAAGTAGTTGGGATTATAGGCATGCACCACCACATCCAGCTTTGGTTAATTCTTTAATGTCTGTCGTCTCCATATAGGGATAGGATTGTATCTGTCTTATTCACCCCCCACAATGGGAGCTCTGCTAGTGAATCATTCTGTGACTACAGGCATATAATTTAACTTTTCCAAGCTTCAAGTTTCTAATTAGTGAATAGTGATATCAATAGCATCTATCCCATAGGACTGCAATAAGAATTAAATGGGATCATTCATGCAGGAGGCTTGCAGTCCAGTAACTATCACAAAATAAGGGCTAAGAAAAATGTTAAGGATGATTGTTCTGAAGAGGTCTTTGACTTAGATGAGGTGCTAGATGACCTCTTATGGTCCCCTTCCAAACTGCCTCACAATTGCGTCATAGAGATCTAGAGTTTAGGAACTAAGTAAATGATAGCTCCTTTCTTGATTTCTAAAATTTGCAACCTAATCAGAAATAAAACACAGAAGAAAAGTAAATGTCAAAATGTTCACTTTATAACTAACAAAAATTATAGTCCACTGTGGCTTTAGATACTAAGCCAAAGAGGCTTAGTATCATCCCTCCCCAAACAGAATTTGCCTCTCCTTGCAGGCAGAGCAGCTTCAGTAGGAAATCACAGCAGAAGATGTGTGGGCATCCTGGGAATAACTAACTGTGAATGAAAATCCCAAAAGGCACTGGGCCAAGCCACCCCAACAATCAAAAAAATATTATCTCATCTCCCTGGAAGAGAGAAAGAGAACAGATGATAAGAGGAGTCCTGGCTTATCTTTCTTTTCTGGGGAAGGTAGTGAATTGTCCATCCCTCTATGGAAAGTTTCTTAGTTTCTTTCCTTTTTTTTTTTTTTTTTTTTTTTGTGGGTACTGGGGGGTTGAACCTAGTGCTTCATACATGCTTTGAAAACACTCTACCACTGAGCTGCACCCCCAGCCCATATTTTTACTTTTTTATTAGTATTTTAATTATACATACTTATGGGGTACGGAGTGATAATTCAGTTCCTGTATACAATGTGCAATTATTAAAACAGGGTTGTTACATTTTCATCTCTTTAAGCAATACACAAAAACTTTTTTGCATGTATCAATAACTGCAGATATTTATGAGATATACTATGACTTTTTAATTGTATACAGAATCATGGGATTTGTTATGAGATTTTTGTAAGAGTTACATCCTGTATTTTGCACTTGTTCTCTCCTTTACTGCTATTGTTCCCCCTCCCCTTCCCACTTCCCCCTCCCCCTCCCACTTTTCCCATCACCCTCCCCAGCCCACTAATCCCCTCACCCCTCATGCTGGATCCTTTTGTATTTTCCAATCTTAGATATGTAAATTTGTGTGTGTGTGTAATTATATTTTTTCTTTAAAGTAGATCTAGCTCCTGCATATGAGAACATGAGGTATTTCTCTTTTTAAGTCAGAGTTATTTCACTTAAAAGGATGATCTCCAGTTCCATCCATTTTGCTGCAAATGATATAAATTCATTCTTCTTTACTGCTGAATAATATTCCACCGTGTATATATACCACACTTTTTCAATCCAATCATCTGTTGATGGACTTTTGGGCTGTTTCCACATTCTTTCAACTGTGAAGGATACTGCAGTAAAAACTGGACGCGGTGGCTCACGCCTGTAATCCCAGCGGCTGGGGAGGCAGAGGCAGGAGGATCACAAGTTCGAGACCAGAGGCAGTCTGCGTAATTTAGCGAGACCCTGTCTCAAAAAGTAAAAAAAAATGGGCTGGGGGTGCAGCTCAGTGGTCCAGCATTTGCAGAGCATGCAGGCGCAAGGCCCTGGGTTCAACTCCCAGTACCACAAAAAAAAAAAAAAAAAAAGAATACTGCAGTAAACATGGAAGTGCAGGTGTCCCTGTGGTATGATGACCTATTTTCCTTTGGGTATACTCCTCTTGGAGTGCTATAGCTGGATGATATGGTAGTTATGTTTTTAGTTTTCTGAGGAAACTCCATACTGATTTCCATAATGGCTGAACTAATTTATAGTTCCATCAACAGTGTAAAAATGTTCCTTTCTCTCCACATCCTCAACAGCATTTGTTCTTGTTTGATTTGTTGATCTTCACCATTTTAACTGGGGTGAGATAGAATCTCAGTGTAGCTTTGATTTGTATCTCCCTGATGCCTAGGGATATAAAACATTTTAATATATTTATTGGTCATTTGTATTTCTTCTTTTGAGAACTGTCTGTTCAGTTCCATTGCCCACCTATCTATTGTATTATTTGTTACTTTGGTGTGCAATTTCTTATATTCTTTGTATATCCTAGTATTACTCCTCTGTCAGATGAATAAAACGCAAAGATTTTCTCCAATTCTGTGGGCTCTCCCTTTATTGTTTCCTTTGCTATGCAAAAGCTTTTTAATTTTATGTAGTCCCATTCGTCAACTCTTAGCGCAAGTTCCTGAGCTATTATAGTCTTGTTAAGAAAGTGTATGCGTATACCTACATGTTGGAGAGAGCTCCTAACATTTGCATTGAGTAGTTTGAAAGTTTGGGTTTTATGTTGAGATCTCTGATCCATTTTTAGTTGATTTTCATACAGGTTGAGAACTATGGTTCTACTTTCATTCTTCTTTGGCTCCTTTGTTTGGGTCTTCCATTCTATTCCATTGATTTTCATGTCTGTTTTTGTGCAATTCAGCCCATTTTTTACTTTTTATTTTGAGACAATTTCTCGCTAAATTGCACAGGCTGCCTCTGGCCTCAAACTCACAATCCTTCTGCTTCAGCCTCCTAAGTAGCTGAGATTATAGGCATGCACAACCTGACCCTCACAATATAGTTTCAATAGCAATAAAATGGTGTTTTACACAAGATAACTAAAATTTTTACCATGAAAAACATTAATTCATAGTGCACTATGGATGATATGTCTGGTAATGATGTGCAAGAAGCAGTTTTCTTTTACTGTTTGCTTTTCAGTACTACAGAGTTTAACCTAGATCTTCACACAAGCTAGGCAAGTGCTCTACCACTAAGCTGAACCCACAGCCCCCTTTATATTTTTTAGTTTTTCATTTTGAGACAAAGTCTTACTAAATGGAGCAGGCTGCCTCTGGCCTAAAACTCACAATGCTCCTGTCTCAGCTTCCTGAGTTGCTAGGATTACAGGTATGTGCCATGGTGCTCAGCTGAATGACTTTTTTATTTATCATTTAAACCACGGAGTACTTCTCAGTGTCTAGTCATATAACAAGATTTTAAGATAACATTGAGAGTCTAAGTTTGAGTCCTCTTATGAAGTTGAGGTCCAAGCATACTCTGGCCTCCTATACTGTCTCCTCCTTGCCTCTTCTTTAGGAGAGACTCTGACCTTCAGACTAGTGTGAGACTATGACCATTTTTTTCACCTGTAAATGTCAAAATGAGAGTAATAAGTTATGAAACTGCTATGGTCTGAATGTTTGTGTCCCGTTGTATGTTGAAATCCTAACACCTGACATGATGGTATTAGGAGGTAAGACCTTTGGGATGTAATTAAGTCATGAGGACAGGGTCATCATGAATGCGATTGTTGTTGTTGTTGTTGTTGTTGTTGTTGTTGTTGTGTACCATGGAGTCAGTGTCCGACTCATAGAGACCCTACGTATAACAGATGAAACACTACTGTTATGCTTCTCTGCTATTCATGGGGTTTTCAATGGCTGATTGATTTTTGGGAGGGGGTTGCCAGGTCCTGCTCCCCATCTACAGCACCTGGTATTCCCAGGCAGTCTCCCATCCAAGTTATAACCAGGTCCGATCCTGCTTAGCTTCCAAGATCTGATGGGATCGGACATCACAGTGGTATGGCTGCAGGCTGAATGCAATTAGTGCCCTTATAAAAGAGGCCTAAAAGAGACCCTTTACCCCTTCTACCATGTGAGGATACAGCAAGAAGACAGATGTCTATGAACTAGGAAATGGTCCTTGCTAGACACCAAACCTGTTGGTACACTGGTCTTAGACTTCCCAGCTTCCAAATCTGTGAGAAAAAAATTCTGTTGTTTATAATTCTAGTTTGTTATAACAGCCCAAATAGACTCAAATCTAATCTGCCCCCTTGCAACAGTTGTAGAAGAAGGTACAGATTAGAATTGCATGTAGATCAGATTTGCATGAGAGGGCTCTCCAGCTATCAACAGTGCAAATCAGTAACAATAACAATGTCCATCTCACAAAGTTGTGTGAATAATATAGTACACTCAGATGACTGAGAACAGTTCCTTGAATATATAATATGTTCAATAAGTTTTAGTCATTATTATTCAATTTTAAGACAATTCTTCATTCTGGAATTATATCCACCCATATTATTCAAATGTCTTTCTTCATGAGTCAATATCAATAGTTTATAGGAAATATATTTTTAAATATCATGAAATTAAAAATTGGCAACTTTAATTAGTCTCTTCAATTATTGTTTTCCAATTAAGTGGTTCAGGAAGAACAAATATTTAGAAACCACTTCAATACAATACAGTACCCTCCCACTGTACTATAAGGTAATGAAATAGAAAGATATGAATGTCAATTAAATAACTTTTAGAAGGCTAACAATTCTTCTGCCAATTTATCCATATAATTTGACCTCATTGCAAAGGAACATCCTACAAAGGACCCATTAAGGGATTTGCACAGGGATCTGGAGGGCTCCATGGAATTGTCTATAGGTTAAATAGTGTTTGCTCATGGTAACTTATTCTGTTTATTTTCCTTGAGTTGGTATGGTGAATTTATGATTAAAAAAATCAATGGTAGCTGGGCGTGGTGGCACACGTCTGTAATCCCAGAGGCTTGGGAGGCGGAGCCAGGAGGATTGCAAGTTCAAGACTAGAGGAAGTCTATGTAACTTAGTGAGACCCTGTCTCAGGAAGTAAGGAAAAAAAATAAAAGGGCTGGGGGTGCAGCTCAGTGGTCCAGCACTTGCAAAGCATGCAGGTGTGAGGCCCCGGGATCAACCCCCAGTACCACACACACACAAAAAAAAAATCAGTGGTGAACTTATGATAAAAATTACTTGATGATCATAATATCTGAGTGACAGTGATTCTAACATTCTTCATCATTTGACTTGCAGTTGAGGAACTGACTAGACAACTTACTCATACATGACTAACTGAAAGACAGAGGAAGATACTAAGTGAAATCAAACCTCATTCCTATTTCAAACCAGATCTTATAAAGTTGCTGTCACTTTGATGGTCACTCATATGAGATGCAAACTCATATTCTGAAATAATTTGAACATTATATAAGGAAATGGAACCTATGTATTAAGGAAGTAATAATGCATGTCAGCAATAATACCCAGAAGTTCTACAGATTCTACGGAGATGAACTTGAAAAGTCCATAGCATTTTCCCAGGATCCCCTTCTCACTTACACTGCAACATTGCAGATTAAAAGGATGATCAATTCTGGCCGTGAACACACACAAATGGTTATATTTTATCATATAAACATATAGCCTTTTTTAAACTTTGTTACTCATAAAATGTAATATGGGTGGTTGTGATACATAAGCAACAAAATCAACTTATAAAACGATTTGTAGTGTCACGATTCTATATAATACAAAAATAATACTATAATGTAAATTGGTCATAATGTTTTGGGGCCTTGTTTTTCTGAAAATTAGTTTCTACACTTAGAAGCTTCATTTTAAATGTTTCAACATTTTTAATAGATTAATTTTTTCAGAGCAATTTTATGTTCATGGCAAAACGGAAGGTAAGATACCAAGATTTTCCATATCCCTCTGTCTTCACACAGGCACAGCTTCCTCCTTTATCAGAAAGGCATTCAGAGTATGAATCCCAAAATATATCTCTATAGCATAAAAATTATTTCAAATTAAAAGCAGAAATAGCATTTAAATGTCTCTTCTTACAAAATATAGCCTCTTCATTCAAGAGGGCATGGAGGAGTCTTCTACTATTAAACCATTGGAGGTCTTCTAGTGCATTCCTCCAAGCCAGCTCTGAGTATCACATTTCTTTGAATTGGCAAAGGAGTGATGCCAATGCTGCAGTCCCTTGTCTGACTGTTGATCTGCCTTCCTTGACGGCCCAGCATAGAGATGAACAGAGAGATTAGGGAGATGCCTGACTGCCAGGAATGTGACAAGTGACAATTTCCATCAGCCTTTATCTCTGCTTGGCAAAAACTAGGGAGTCTGAAAGCAGGCCTCTGTGGAACATGTTGACAATCACAAACCATCCGAAGCTGTACTTCCAAGTCCTGAAATATAAGTGTATTATTCATCATAACCAGATAGCATGCCTGCCAAATGTGAGTCACTAGAATTTGACCTTCCTTCACTGAAATAAGAGTAATCATCCACTAACCAAAAGATCTGTATGCATTATTTTAAATCATCATAATAACCTCATAAAAAATAATTTCCATCTTATGGTTGAAGAAGCTAAAACCGAGAAAGATTTGGTCCCTTGTACAAAGCACACAGCACATAGCCTATAAGTGTAGAGGTCAGGATTCTAAACTCAGTCTCTGGGCACTGTGCCAATCTGCCCCTTGATGTAAACAAGGTAAGTGTTATGGTTTGAATCTAAAATGTCCCCCAAACATCATATGTTAGAATGTTTGGTCCCCAGCTGGTGGTGCTGTCCTGGGAGTCTATGGAACTTTAAGAGTTGGGACATAGCTTGCAGAAGTGGGTCACTGGGAGCAAGGCTTTGGAGGTTTTATCTGGACCCCCAGTTCTGGTAATCTCTCTACTTCCTGGTCGCCATGATGTGAGGCACCACAGGCCCTGCCACCTGCCCTGTCACCACATCTGCCCTACCTGTATGGACTAAAATCCTCTGAACCATGAGTCCCAACAAATCTTCCCTCCAATAAGTTGTCAGGTATTTTGCCACAGCAATACACAGGCTGATTAACCCAGTAAGATTGCTATTTGCAAGACAGTGCTGTGTTTGTGAAACTATCTTTCCAATTAAACTTTGTCCTGAAGTGTTAGTCAGAAAGAACCGCCTCTTTGGGGATTCTGTAAATGTTTGGCCGGTTGGTTTGTTCCTGCCATTTTTCCAAAATCTAAAGCTAGGCATAATGTGCTTAGCTTTGTTTCAGCACATCCATTTCCCTCTAGTCTAAAGTTGGTTCATCTTAACCCTCCTTCCTATCATCTCAGAAAAGTCTCCCAAGCAAGCTTTATTAACCATCAGCCAATAATCCCTTTGGCTGACAATGCCTAAGCAGTGCCTGATCCTGAATATGGGTTCTGTTGGTTTGCCACCTAGAAAAATAGAGGCATAAATATTTACTATTTATTATATTTCAATTAATTAGCCATTAGTGATGGTAGGACTACAAACAAGCTTATTGAAAAGAAGTTTTTGTAGAGTTACACTTAGTATCCAAAATATAGCACCTTTATCAATGAATGAAGACAAATGGGGAAAAGTAGAACACAGCTTTAATGTCCTTTTTGAGGACCTGCTCTCACCCCTGACTGCCATGACCCTAATTAGCCCAAATCAAGGTCCTCACATCTGGGCAATAACATACCAAAAGAAAATCCTAAAGCTTACTACATACATCCAATAACTGGCCAAGATCAAAGATTCACAATCAGGAATGCAAAAGATTGGTACCAAAGACCAAAAACATAACTAGTCAATCAGCCCGGAGGGTTGGCCAAACAGATATACAGTAAATGTGATGAGACTCACTGAATCTAGTCAGGAAACACGGAACCACAGGTCAAGCAGCATAGTGAGAGCCTGAGAATATTCTAGGCAATTCCTTGTGCACTAGGCCAGGGTCACTTTGCTGGGAAAAAAGCAGAATGAAAACATCCAGCTGCGTTGGACAGTCTTAGAAGCAACAATATTTCCAACTTTAATCCTGAGAATACAGGTGATAATAAGTTCCATTTGAAAGGCATTATTTCAAAACATCCTTTGTTTATAATTTAAGAAATATGCTGAACAGCTACTCTTGAAAATAAATTCTGAC
>VMDO01016924.1:0-46324 GCA_007922755.1 Pedetes capensis | reverse complement strand
GTCTATATACTGCTGCAGTCGCTTCTGAATGATCTTTAGTAGAATTTTGCTGGTGTGTGATATTAATGATATTGTCTGATAGTTTGCACATTCAGTTGGATCCCCTTTTTTGGGAATAGGCACAAATATGGATCTCTTCCAGTCAGTTGGCCAAGTAGCTGTTTTCCAAATCTGTTGGCATAAACATGTTAACACCTCCTGCTTGCTTTGTAGGTGTGGCACTGCGTCCCCAGCCCATATTTTTTTTACTTTTTGAGACAGGGGCTTGCTGGGTTGCACAAACTGCCTCTGATCTCGGGCTTGTGGTCCTCCTGCCTCTGCCCCCCAAGCCGCTGGGATTGCAGGCGTGCACCACCACTCCTGACTAGAAGTGTTTTTATATGTGTGTGTGAGTGTGTATGCATGGTTTTGTTTTTGTTTTTGTTTTGATTTTGTTTTTTGTTTCTTGTTTTTTTTTTTGTTGTTTGTTTGTTTTTGTTGTTTTGTATGGGGGTTTAAAAGCAGGGTCTTGCACCTATTTGCTTTGTAGGTGCTGGACCGCTGTGCTGCACCCCCAGCCCATATTTTTTTACTTTTTGAGACAGGGTCTTGCTGGGTTGCGCAGGCTTCCTGTGATCTTGGGCTTGCGATCCTCCTGCTTCCGCCCCCCCAAGCTGCTGGGATTGCAGGTGTATACCACTGCACCTGACTACAAGCGATTTTATACGTGGGTGGGAGCACGTATGCATGAGGTTTTTTCTTTTCTTTTTTTTATTTCTATTTTCTTCCTTTCTTGTTTTACTCTCTTCCCTCTTTCTATCCTCCTTCTCTTTTTCTTATGCTATATATGCATGTATGACTAGAATAACATAATCTTACAATAATTTGCTCTTTTGGTCTAAGACAATGGTTCTCAATATATCATGGTTTTCAGGATCAGCATCACCTGGAAACTGGGTAGAAATGCAAATTTTGGGGTGTTAACCAACTTTCTGAATCAGACATTGGGAATAGAGCCTAGAACTCTGTTTTTAAAACTGCCCAGATGATTTCTTTTCACACTAAAATTTTGGAGTGACTCTAAATCACCATATTCCCTACATTCCATTATTAAGTCAGTAGACTCTGTATACCATGATACTCTGTATACCATGGAACACAAATAATATAACAGCCACTTAGATTGGTGATATGACAAATAGGAAGAATAGAGTTTGCACAAAAAGCTATAACAGGCACTTTTGTTAATATGTTGTCCCTACTTCTGTGTGCTCCAGGTTATTGTCTGTAGATAAAAGTAGATGATACCAAAAGATGGATGGATAAAGAAAATATAGAATACATGTACACAATGGAGTGTTCTTTGGCCATACAGAAGAATGAAATCCTGTCATTTGCAGCCAAATGGATGGATCTGGAGGGGATATCATGGTAAGTGAAATAACTCAGATACACAGATACAGAAAGACAAGTATTGCATTTTATCTCTTATATGTAGAGACTAGAAAAAATAAAATAAAAAGAAGTTGACCTGAAAGTAGAAGAGAGATTAGGACAAAGAAGGAGGTTGGGAGGTGGGGAGCAAGGGTAGAAAAAAGGGTAGATGGATGTATATATACATGTATGGGAACATCACAATGAATACCATGATTTGTACCTTTAATAAATATTAATGATGAAAAAGAATGGGTGAACCATGTTAACCAATGACAAAGAGACCGAATTGGCATGCATATTTGTAGGAAAAAATAGCTCCTGATGTGGTTGAAGACAGTAAGTTTTTGGCCTCAATATAAAAAGAACACCTCTTATACTAAATTGAGAATGAAGACTTAGTTAATAAAGAACACTGAAAAATGGTGGGAGAGATGGTAGGAGAACTTGGATGATCTAGTTTGAAGGGAAAATTTAAATTATGCACAGTGTGCATAAATAGCATTAGCTGTGTTTAGCCTGTTGAGTCAGCTGGTTAGAGTTCTAAGTCACAGATTCGGTTTCCTACAGAGAATGGGTAAATCATTCCTGTTCTCTGGCCACAATCTATATCCCACATCACAGTCCAAGGCATCAAATACAGATGGAGTGGGGGATGGGAAAAGGATCGTTACACATTTATCCCTATTTCTGGGTGTTAAATAATAAATAGTAAATACCTCTAATTTTTCCCAAAGTTTTCATTAGTACAGAAATTTTTAAGGCAAATTTTATCTTTTTGAAGAAAGAACATAATAAGTTCTCAAAGAAAGTAATGTATAACTTGTATAACTATGATAATTTTTATGTTACATAACTTGTAAAATGTTTCATTTGGTAAATGAGTTCATTTAAATATTTATATCAACATATAATCATGTAGCTCTCCTTCAATACACATTACATAGATCTTGAAGGCACTATTTTTTTAAGAAAAATTGGAGGTTAATCTCTTTCATCCTTATAAGGAGATAGAAATTAAATGCCTCACTTTTAAATATAGCAGGCTGTATCCAGTAACATTAGCTAAGGATGCTTCAGTGTTTCCATGCAAAACCTTGTTCCTAACTCAGCCCTGCAGAATTGCCTTAAGGTAAAACTTGAACAACGTTATCTTTCAGCAGATAGTTTTATGAAGTCTCTGAGTGTCAAGTTATCATAAAAAATAGTCACATAGTGGAATATTCATATGTCTAGTTTTCCCCTGTATCTAATGTTTGAATAAGTACAAAGGTTTATGGTAGACCTACTAAAGTACTAAATGTCAGTTTTCTTTGTAATGCCATATCATTTAACATCAAGAATGTCTCCTACATACTTCAAGGAAAACCCTAAAAGATTGTCTAAAAAAATCATTTCTAAAGAAATAAAAGACAAGAAATTCATACACAAATAAATATTTCTATAAGTTGATGTCCACATACCTTGATCTTGACCCTGCTCCGTGCTTTGGAAATATGGAAATATGCCATGCTTTGTATATGAGGATAATATTATTTATCAGCTGTCATTAAGATTGCTTTTCTACAGGGGTAAATAAGTATATGGAAATTTGAATTTACAAAATACATTTTAAAAATAGCTGATAAATCCATTGAGTGGAAAAACTTCATTGTGTGTGTGTGTGTGTGTGTGTGTTTGTCAGTACATGGGAGTTGAACTCTGGACATCATGCTCACTAGGCAAGTGCTCTACCACTGACCCACATTCCTAGCCATTTTTTCTAGTTTTGAAACAACCAGTGAAAAGGATTTGTTTGTTTGTTTGTTTAAAGGGTGGAAAGGTACTTACAAAGGATTCTTTTGAAACAATGAGCAGAATATCTTACATGTTGTTGCTGTTAGGTGCCATTGTGGAGTTGTGTTAGACTCATAGTGACCCTTATAGGGTTTGCAAAGGCTGATTGTTTCTAGATTGTGTCAGGAGTGAATTACCATGTCCTTCTCCCAGAATATCTTACATTGTTGTTGTTGGGTGCCATCGAGTCGTGTCCAACTCATAACAACCCTCATAAGGTTTTCAGTGGCAGGTTGTTTCGGGATTGCCTTGGGAGTGGGTTGCCACATCCTTCACCCATTTTTGTGGTGCTGGGAATCGAACTCGGGACCTCAGAGACTGCAGAGCAGTGCTCTACCAACTAAGCTAAATCCCAGCCCCTGAATATCTCACATAGGATATCAATATCCTCCACAATAGGAGGGGAAGGAAGCAGGGGAAAATGAAATTTTAGTTAGGTAGTTTACCAGATAATTAAATTATCCTTTCTATGAAAACCAAGGATTGCAACCTGAAATGTCTGCAGGAGCCAGGTGGGTATTAGAAATGACAAAGCAGACTGTATATAGCATGAAGACACTCCTTGACCTGAAGAGTTCACACCCAGTCTAAAGGAAGTAGCAGTACTCAGCTCAGTTCATAAAGTTATATGACTCTAATAGTTCCAGATGTTTTGATTGTTGATAATCTCTAACTCTAGATTTTTAAAAGAAAGTCTTTGAGCTGGGCATGGTGGCACACGCCTGTAATCCCAGTGACTCAGAGAGGCAGAGGCAGAAGGGTTGCAAGTTTGAGACCAGAGTCAGTCTGCGTAATTTAGTGAGAGCCTGTCTCAAAAAGTAAAAAAATGGGATGGGGGTGCAGCTCAGTGGTACATAACTTGCAAAGCAAGCAGGCGCAAGGCTGTGGGTTCAACCCCCAGTACCACAAAAAAAAAAAAAAAAAAAAAAAAAAAAAAAAAAAGAGAGAGAGAAAATCTTCAAATCATTTCATGCTTAGAATTAAGTAATTCTAGAAAACATTGTTTGTCAAAATGTACCTACTGGATCTGATTTATCTTGGTATCTAGATCTACCAGCTGTAATTCTTCATTTTAACCCTAATTATAGTATTCTCATCTTTCTAGAACACCTAGAACATTAAATGCCAGGTGTAGATAATCACATGTTATTGTAAAACAATAAGAGAAAAAACTCACTATTTTTCAATATTTGGTGAATATGTTAACAGGAAAACTAATAAAATTTGCATTTGGGGGGTGAAGGCTACACCAGTATCAGCACACACACCCACTGGGATGTGAACCTATTTCCACAGAATGAGTGAAATAGGAATATTGTTTTTACTGATGCAACACCACTGACTCATTGGAGAAAATGTTGCTTCTCTCCCCCCACCTGTAAACACACACAAACATACACGTACTGGGTAACATTACATGCATCAATAGAAGTTACTGTACAGTTGTACATCTGAAAGTCCCTGGTCTATGTCTTTACAGATTAAGTTATAATGTATCTTCAACATAGTGCTAGATGTCAAGTAAAATACATGCACACATTAAGTAGTTTTCAGGACTTATTAGAGCATGCTATTTGAAAGTGACAGAGACACTGCCTTTATAATTCTTATCTCCATTTAACATTGAGCAGGTAGGAATACAGTATGGATCATCAATAAAAATAAGCAGTCCTTGCCATGAATCAATCAGCTTGTTTTAATGAATTCATGTTGAGCAAAAGATATACATAGTGACCTTTATTTTTCTGTGTTGATAGTTTAGAATTATCATCATCCCAGGTGCCTTTTAAATGTGTTAGAGGTTATATATTTTGAAACTAAATGTTTAAATTTTAAGTATACCACACAGGAATGTGCATATACTTCTAAATATATTAATAATTTTTTGCTAAGAAAACACAAGGCTGTGTATTATTTTCAAAAAGGCAAGCCTTAAATTCTTTTGAAATGACTTGAGAATTTGATTGCTTTTGAAATATTCACTATTTGGTTACTTCTGAAGTATACCTCAGGAAAAAATATTACTTCTAACTTGTACATTTTTATTTCTTTCTCCTTTTCTGCTTGTGACTGGTTAAACTTTAGATTACTTCTTTCTTTCCCCTTCCTTCCTTCTTTCCTTCCTTCCTTCCTTTCCTTCTGTATGGAGGTATTGAATACAGGGCCTCATGCCTGGCAAATGCTCTATCACGGAGCTGCATTCCCAGCCCATTTTTGTTTTGAATCAGGAACTCACTAATTTGTGCAGGGTACCTCTGACCTTGAACTTGCAATCCTCCTACCTCAGCCTACTAAATTGTTGCGATTATAGGCTTATGCCATAGCACCTGTCCTAGATTACTTGTTTCTGTAAAGCATACATCACCAAGACCCTTTTTGTCATACAGCACTAAAGCTATGTCTGAGCAAATTCATCAGGATTACTTCAAAGTTACAAGTTAGACACCCTCTAATCTGGCACTTACTTTTTGGAAAGGACAAAAATAGTACTTTAAAAGGGGTATTGGTCACAGTATCTAAAATATTTGAATAATAGTGGCACTTTTACCTTTTTAAATGATAAAATTTCTATGTGTTCAAATTAACTTTCTTGCAGAGAAAAGTAAAAAGGTGGCACGTTAAAAGCTCATTAAATTAGAGCTTGTCATAGATTCATGTAGGGAATTTTATGATAAAGCATATACCTATAATCACATTATGTAATGTCTCTTGTCTGAATACTTAAAGCAGGTCATATATACACAATCAAAACAATGATAAACATGCCTGGTAACCTAGAAACATGATTAAAATTTTTATATTACATAACCAAAATATCATTTAAGTAGATGAGCCAAAATGATTACATATAACTAGATCTATTAATCCATAAATTCAAAAGAAATTTCTTTCTCTGCCCCTAGTAAAAATGTTACTGTGTCTATTTGGAGCTTCTGTTTGATTACTTACATAAGGTTAGACTATTATGGTAGAGTTTTCAATTGATGCCCCAAAGATCTTCTGTATCTTCTCCACAATCATGGTACAGAGAAGGCTCTCTATAATTATAGCTGCGGGAGACTGCCCAAGTTTGGAATGTTTTCTTTCATCTTCACAGATATAATATGCATATTACAGAACTACAGGCCATTCCATCTACAAATTACTGATGAAAGTATATCATGTAGACTCAGAAAAATGATTCCAATTAAATAGAATTTTCTATATTTTATTCTAATTTATTAAATTCTGAATTTATCTGTAATTCAGAATAAGTCTGAACTATTGCACCGTAAGTGTCAAGGTAAAACTGTTCATACAATGGTCCCAATGTGAGGCATTGAAATGATGTTTTGTGTATGGGTATGAGATTAGCAGAGAATTGGAAGTATGTGTCAATCCAGCCTTGCCTTTAATTATGTAAATATTGATCCAGTCTTATCTTTATGTATTGATGATTTGGTCAGTATCTAATCAATGGGACAGATACATAGACTCATAATCACAATATGATATTGCAAATATTAAGTAGGAAGAAGATACAGAATGTTATATTGTTGTTGTTGTTGTTAGGTGCCATTGAGTTGGGTCCAACTCAATAACTCTATGTTCAACAAAATGAAACAGTCTGTGACACTGTGCCATGCATGCAATCTTTTTTATGTTTAAGTCCATTAATGGATGTTCACAGTTGTTTCTTCTCATTTTGAGTCATGCCACATCAGCAAAAGGAGGTTGCAGGGGCTTTACTCCATTCCTATCATTAAGGTCGACTCTAGTTTGAGGTAGGGGCTGAGATTTAGCTCAGTTGGTACAGTGCTGCTCTGCAGTCTCTGAGGTCCTGGATTCAATTCCCAACAGGACATGACAATATACTCCCAAGGCAATTCTGAAACAATCAGCCATTGAAAACCCTGTGAGGGTTGCTATGAGTTGGACATGACTTGATGGCACCTAACAACAATAACTACTTTGAGGAGGCAATTCTTCCCTAGTTGTTTCTTGAATGTCTTTCAACTTGAAGGGCTCATTTTCTGGCTATATCTGACAGTGTTTCTCTGCTATTCATGGAGTTTTCAATAGCTAATCATTTTAGGAGTGGTCTTCCAGGTCCTTCTCTCTAATCTGTCTTACTCTAGAAGCTAAGCTTAAACCTGTCCACTCTGGGTGACCATGCTGGTATCTGAAATACTGGTAGCATAGCTTTCAGTATCACAGTAGTACAAAAGCCCCTGGAGAATGACAAACTGACAGAAAAGTGGGGGACAGAATGCTATAGAAACATAGAACAACTATGTGCACCATAGTTTTTAGGACTGTGCATCTCAAGGTTGGGGATTTAGTTAGGGGCAATTGAAGTACTCTATAGGGAAGATGATGGAGTCAGGCAATATATAGGGGGTATAATAGGAAAAACTGGGTTATTGATAAGAGGCATGATTAGTAGGTGCTGTCGAGTTGGGTCCAACTCATAGTGACGCTATAAACAACAGAACGAAACACTCCAACACTGTTCTACACCCAGCACTATTGTCAGTGCTTCTCTGCTATTCATAGGGTTTTCAATGGTGGATTGTTTCAGGAGTGGATTGCCCAGTCCTTCACCCTAGCCTGCAGCACCTGGTGTTCCCAGGTGGTCTCCCACCCAAGAACTAACCAGGTTGACCCTGCTTAACTTCTGAGATCAGGCAGGATCAGATGCTTGGGTGCTATGGCTTGCAGACATAAATATATATGCATACATATAGGAGATACACATATTCATGAGGAGAAAAAAAGAAAAGGGGAAGGAGAGAGAAAGAGAAAGAAAGAAATTTGATGGACAGATTTCTGGATTATTTGAAGGTTTTTTTTTTTTTTTTCAGTGCTGGTGGTTGAACCTATGGCCTCATGCTTGCATGCTTTGTAAGTACTGTACCACTGAGCTGCACCCCTAGCCCATGTTTTTACTTTTTGAGACGGGATCTCACTAAATTATGCAGACTGCCTCTGGTCTCGAACTTGTGATCCTCCTTCCTCCACATCCTAAGTCTCTGGTATGACAGGTGTGCGCCACTGCACCCAGCAAAGGTGCTATTAATTGAGAATGACAATACAGGAGGAAAATCTGGTTTGGAGGAAAAGAATGTAGGGATTGAGGCCAGAAGTGGTGAGAGATGAAGAGGGAAGTTAAACCCAGGGTACCCATCATATATCTTTGTAGATCTGTCCAACACACAGTTTAGTGTAAAGTCTGAGGTTAGATTAAATGTGCTATGACAATACTGGAGGAGATATTGAAGACCTAGCAGAGTAAGATAAGTGGATCCACATGGTGACACTATAAATTTCTGTATCTAGCATTTTAAATATTCCACATCCTCTAATGCATCTCTGGAAGTTACTGTGTTCTTAATTTTATCAAAGCAAACCATGTTCTGATTCAAGGAAGTGTTTGAGAACTTAATATCAAATCAGCGTTAAGGCTGATGCTATTTTAACATCATCATCAGGTCTTACCTCCTCAGTAGTTTAGTAACAGTTCCTAATCCTGTTGGCTCATTACTAAATCACACTTCTTGGTTATTCTGATCTGTACTCTAAGCCCTCCAGCATTGCCTTCTTTCATCAATGCCCCTAGACTTCATGCCTGGGGCTTTGCTAGAAGAATATCTGGTTCAGGGTGGCCCTCTCCTGCCTAAGCTAGCTGGCTATTTGTGGTGACATTTATTGTTTATGGATCCCAAGACTCACTGTCTTTCTAGGAAATACTCTTAACAGATTTCCTCTTCTCCCTCAGCACAGTTGGTTACTATGAAATTAACCTCATGCCGTTCTCCAAGAGGCTTCAGACAATCAGTAATATACATTATGTTAACTCCAGTGATTGGCTCATAAATTGTGTATGTTCCAATCAGAATGCTTCCATCTCCTCCAGATTCATATATATGAAAAATTTCTTCCTTTTCTTGCCCCCCTACATTTTCTTGTGATAAAGAAAGCATGTAGCCCAGGGAGGTGCTGGTGATTTGGGAATGAAGTTATCTAAAGGAAATGGTGGAGAGATCACATCCTGATGATCATATCTGGGCCCTGCATTGAGGTGTTTCTGGACACACATTTCAACCTGGGCTACTTAATTATGTTATTTTTGGTTTAAGAGAATTTTTGTTGGATTTTGTTATGCTTGTGCTGAAAAAAATCTTAATTGATTCATAATTTAGTCACTAAACAAATAAATATTGAGGATGCATAATATGTCAGGAATTGGACAGATGTTATGGATATGGAAGAGTATACATCAGAGAAAGTCCTTGCCCTCGTGGAGCACACAGTGGGCTGGAGAACCATTGTTGGATTTCCCTGATATTGCTTAATGCCTGCATGGACCACTGCCCATTGCCTATTGGCAGACACCTCTGACACTGTGGTTTGCTTGCCAGGTCTTTCATAGAGTTTCTGCCACTGAACATACAAGGAATTTATTCTCTTGTCCCAAGAGTATATTTTATAAGTATCAGCTGTATGGCGCAAGATTTCTCTCAGGTAGATCTTGCTAGATTTTGGATCTCAACTATTGCCAGTTTGGTCCAAGCAGTCTGACCTATATCACTGCAATCCCAGTTTCATTCTATTACTTCTCATGTTTTGTTTTGTGTGCTGTTTTTAAAACATCATGAAAAAAAATAAGGATTGAATAACTTTAAGAATTCAAATTGCAAGAAGGGAAGCGGAAGCTTCTCGTGAGTTAGGAAAAGGTAGGCACATACCCATTTATCACACATGCATTCCCTGATAGAAGCGTTTTAGAGCCAATTGATGAAAAAGCAATGAATAGCAATGATCATAAACTAACACTGAGGTGCCAATAATCTTTTCCTCTTTCTTTCTTCCTTCCCTCTCTCATCCCTTTCATCCCTTCCTTTCTTCATTCAAAATATATTTATTAAACCAATTCTTTGTAGTATTTTAGAGGTTGAATTACATTTTTAAACATAAAATTCTTGTCCTTATGAAACTTGCAATCTAATGGAACAAGGCATTGAGTTCAGAACCTTTACATGTAATTCCACTTAAATTATATAATTCAATTTTAACAATAAGCAGATCAAGGCTAGGGGGCATGGTTATGTAACTTGTTTAAGATGAGATTAATGGCAGAGACAAGAGTCCAAATCAGGTGCATCTTATTCTAAAACCTATGAATTTGGCAGGAGAATTCAAGCTAAGTTAGGGATATTCAGTGCTCACAATGAATAGTAGAATGACATTTAGTAGATGAACTTTAGTCCAAATACAGTTGAGTACATTTTGGAATAGTGCTAGGAACCATAAAAAGAATCTGGGGCAATTTGTATGTGAGATGAAGATTAAAAAATAGTTCAAAGGTTAGAGTTTCAATTTAGTTGATACCAAGATAATATCCTGGGAGAATTAAAAAATATATTATCCTAAAAAGAACATTACATGTCTTCTCATAAGTAAAGCAAAGATCAAAATGATGAATTTATGTACATGGCTAGCAAAGTAGTTTTGTAAAATCCAGGGGAAACGGTGGCATGGTTGTACCACAAATGTCTCTGTCTCAGCAAAGCCCTGGAGTACTTAAAAACATGAAACAATTCTTATGTCTCATTGAAATTTTTAAATTTGGAAATCTAGGATTAGAATTTCTGAATCTGTGTTTCAGAAGCTCTTTTAATAATTTTCAAAACCAGCAAAATTTGGGAACTTATCCTGTAAATTTCTGCTATCGATTGACAACTGTACCTGAAATAGTTCTATCAGGTTGTTCATTACCTTCCTCAGTCCATCGCCATTTTCTCAGTTCAATCTGACCCCAGGATCTCAGTATATTTATAATGAAGTTTCAGTCTTGGAACTTAAGAAAGTCTGTTGGAGCTGAGTCACACCAGTGGTGGGTTTGAGAATTCATCTCACTTTTCTAATCTTCTTGGTTGGTGCGGGTGACCAAGCTGCAGACACACTACCCTAGTCATTATGAAGTGGACCTAATCTATATGAGTGAGCATTTTTCCCAGGTCCCTAGTTCATTTCTTAGTTGTACAGTTAAGCCTAAACTTAGGCATTGTTACCACTGGGGTCATCACTGTACTAATCTGGACTCTTTCAGTTGCAACTGAAAAAATTCAAATTGTTTTGATTTTAAAAATTTGTTGGTCCACATAAGTAACAAGTAGTGGGAATAAATTGCCAGGCATGGTGGTTGCCAGTATGAAAGGTTTGTTTGCTGCAGAAACTGGAGATAGGGAAAGGGGGAGCTGGCTTTAGGGATGAGGATGTGGCCTTCAGGGTCCTGGAGGTTTAGACTGGTGGAGGTAGGGCCCGTCTGTTTGCTTAGAAGATTTTAGAGCAGAAGGAACTACTAAAAATATTGTTGTGGGAACAGCCACATGCAGTATGGTCCAAGATGAGTCACTAGGGTGACAAGAGGGAGTCTGGAATCAAAGGCAATTAAAATGGAGAAGGGGCACCTATAAAATAATGATATGTGGTGCCTGGAAAGATTCCAAAGGCTAAGAGGAGAGAATCTTACTTCATGCCTCTGACTGTGGGCAGAATAACATTAAAATCACTGAAAAGAGGGACAGAAATGCTAATTCTTGGGCTTTTGGTCACCTGACCTTTAGGGTTTGATTTCTTCCTTGCTTGACAATGCTAACCTCCATATCCAGTCATCACCAAAGCCAGTTGTCACCTGGCTTTTCTTCCTGGTTAGACCTATTCATTTAAATAACAAATGTTTACTGACAACCTATAAAGCATTGTGTTATATGCTAGAGATATAGCAGTGAACAAAATAAAATTACAACCCTCATGGAGCTTATATTCTGGTAGAGGGAGATGGAAGGTAGACAAATAGAAATAAGATTAGAAGTAATGATATTGTTGTTGTTAGGTGCCATTGAGTCAAGTTTAACTCATAGCAACCCTATGTACAGTGGAATGAAACACTCCCCGATTCTGTGCCAGGCACATGATCTTATTTATGTTTAAGCCCATTGTTGCAGACACTGACCTCTGGAGTTTATATGGCCTGATAGCCATATAAATGTCAATCCATCTGGTGGAGGGTTTTCCTTTTCTTTGTTGACCTGCCACTCTCCCACACATGGTGTCTTTCTCCAGGGGTTGGTCCCTTCTGACTACATGTCCAAAATACGTAAGTTGCAGTCTAGCCATCCTTGCTTCCAAGGAGCACTCTGGTTGCACTTCTTCTAGGACAAAGCTTATTAGGATTCCCAGGGGGATAGAGAGTACCCCAAAACATGGCCTGTCCCAGGAGCTCATCTAGCCCACTTGGAAGACCAACCCCTCTCCTCTGGGAAGAATGACCCTAACCCTATATCTGGGTCATTTGCTCCCACTGAACCCTATGGGACAAGATAGCAACTGGTCACCATTGCTATACCCGGGTATCTCACTCTTCCCCCTTCCACCGAGTGGGCCAAGATGGCACCCAGGATATGGTAGCATCTAAAGCCCCACTGGTGCCCAATTGGTCATTTCTGATCCAACCCTGTTCCCCTGATTGGCTTGCTATCAGGCCATATAAACTCCAGAGTTCAGAGATCAGCAGCCATTCTGAACCCCATCCAAGATAAGCTCACTGGGTTCTTATGGTTCCTTAGGGGCCCAAGGCCCATTTACTCATCTGCCTAGCCTAGCCTAGCCTTCAGCCTTCCTTTGACCTGCCTTCATCATACTTCATCTCTGCCACCTCTGTCCAACCCAAACTCTACAACGCCGGATATCCTACATGGACAGACAGCTTCGCCAGGCAAGACTCCGGGAGTCAAACTCAGGGGCTGGAAAGTGGCGAAAACTGCGAGCTGGAAGAGCAACGACCCCCAGAACCTCCGCCCCAGCAGTGGAGACAGCAGCTGAGCACTTCCCTTCTCCAACTCCCCTTCCCCTTCTCCCTAATCCTCCATTCCTTTCCCCTCCTTTGTGAATAATCCGGTCCTTCTATCCTATGCATGACACTCTGTTTTCCGGCCACAGCTTCGCCACCACTACCACCTGGTGCAGTGTTGGGGCACCCACCTCTTACTTCCATCCACAATGCAGAGAGAGAAAAACCCCAGGAAGAACCTGACAAGAGCTGTTGGTTCTTTTGGCAGTCCATGGTATATTCAATAATTGTCTCCAGCATCATAATTCAAAAGTAATGATAAGTGCTATAAAGAAAAGCTGAGCAGGGAACATATGATACAGTGACAGGGCAGGAAAGTTTCAGGTCCAGAAGCACAGGCAGGATCTGAATTAGGCCATACTGAAATCTGAGGGACAAGCTTTACAGGCAGAGGAACAGCATGTGCAACAGAAGCATGCCGGGTGTGCTCAAAGCCCACAGGAAGGCAGTGTAAGGGCGGGGAGGTTTACAGGAGAAGAGGCCCCAGGGACAGACCTCATGATGAAGGATCTTCTAGGCATTGTTAGGACTTAAGATTTAGATGATAGTTGCCATTCTGATTCTGTTCTAAGGTGCCAGCTATTTCTGTTCAAGGTTCAGAGGGTTGAGAAGGAGTGAATCAGAGATAGGACTCTGAGACTTCAGGGAGTGAGTAAAGATGAGATAATAATGCTCATGCTCTGGCCAAACTGAATCCCACAGTGCAGTCACTCCCTGCTTGGATTTCATTTCTATCTTTAAACTGGAGTTTGAGCAGAATGGGAGTGGAGGGTCAATCTGCCTCCCTGTGAAGGATTCTCTTCTGATCTCTTTCCATTTTGTGCCTAGGCAGAGAAAAGTGGAAGAGCAGTACAAGTGGGTGTGAGATCAGAGAATTATATAGTTGATACTCTACTTAAAAGGAATTCCAGCATTCACCCCTACTACAAAATATCAACGGGTATTTCTGCCAACACCAAGGCTGACAGTGCAATCCTGATTTGATCTTCATTTTAGCAGGAATTATCTGTAAAACTCAAAGGTAAAAAATAAGTCAAACAGGCGATACTATGTAATATGATACCTAAACTTGTCCTTGTTTTATAAGTTAATCTTTCTCAAAGTATTAGATCATTTACTCTGCTTGGAAGAAAAAAATCATCATTTGCTTTAAATGGTGGGCCTGAGAGTATTCTTTTCCTTCCACATTTTCTTTGTTGAATGGGAATTCACTCTATCATGGATGAAAGAAAATTTCAAAGTAAGAACTATGTCATAAATATTCTGTATGAAAAATATCTCATATTAGAATTGGATGAAAGTGAATTAACCATACTTGGATTTGCAGTTGACAGAACAAAAGAGTGGAATAGAATGGAATGGAATGGAATAGAATAAAGTGTTTTGAGAATTTGGACATTCTTTTAAATCCCTGATTTTTTTTTAACATGAAGAAATTGAAGAAATTTAGCTCAAGTTTGAAGTTTATCTTCTAAACTTTATGTAAAAATTTAGATAATCTGTTCTCTCTTTTACCTTTTAGCTATCCCTGTTTTTAAAGGTAACCATTTTATATTATGATTGTATTTGCATGAATGTCTGTTAATGTTATGGGGGAGAGTATGTCTCATTGGGTTAGTTATAGTATTTGGGGGATATTTGCCAACCATTTCTTTCATATATCTTTGTCTATGTTTATAATTTGCCTCATTTGTTTTTATTAACTTTAATACACAAAGAATTGTGTTTAATATTGGGACTCTGCACACATACACACACACACAACTAAAAAATTTTCTTCCTTTTCCTTACTTGTCTTCTCTATTATTCAGTACTATTGCATTTTCTTTTGTTTAATTAAAAATTGTAGCCCTAATCCACTGAAATGATTTTATAACCTATTTATAGTACATAGCCTGCAGCCATAGCCCTGTGGCATCAAATCACCTCAGATCTTGGAAGCTAAGCAGAGTCGGGCCTGGTTAGTAGACGGACCCAGCAACCCACTCCCAAATATCAATCTGCCATCTAAAACCCATGAACAGCAGAGAAGCACTGACAATAATGTTTAACCTGTTGTACATAGGGGTGCTATGAGTCAGATACTGACTTGATGATACCTAACAACAACAACATAGTTTATAAGTCACATTTAGGAAAGCATAATTTTGAAAGAAGTTCTTTTAGATTGAGAATTACAATTTAAGCCATTAGCCAACAATGAAACTCATAATGGCTGTAACAGGAAACTGGAATTATGATATATTCTTAAATCTAATCCACATCCTTTCAACAGTTTTAGGGGGCCACAAAATCAGATGTGGATTAGAATCTCGTGAGAGAGCTTTTGGATCCAATCTGAAGGCCATTCTAATCCACATTTGATTTTGTAGCCCTCTAAAACTGTTGAAGCCTACAGCCATAGTGCTGTGGTGTCCTATCCCATCAGATATCAGAAACTAAGAGGATAGGGCCTGGTTAGTAGTTGGATGGGAGACCACCTGGGAACACCAGATACTGTAGGCTTGGAAGAAAGACCTGGCAATCCATTCCCAAAAATCAATCCACCATTGAAAACCCTATGAATATCAGAGAAGCACTGACAGTACTGTTTTACCTGTTGTACATAGGGTTGCTATGAGTTGGACACTGTCTCTATGGCACCCAACAACAACAGCAACAACAACAAGAACAACAACAACAAGAAGAACAACAACAACAACAACAAAACTGTTGAAAGGGTATGGATTGGATTTGAGAATATAGGGTATTTGTAATCATATTCCTAGGTTAGGATGGTTCCTGTCCTGTCATGTGATGATTCCATTCTGTATTCCTCAGCTAGATGACTATCTCTAGCCATCTTTGAGTTTGACCACACAAATCATTTTTCTCATATCTTTATTCCTGATGTCACTAATTAGCTTAATTGAACTTGCAGAACTAGAAAGAATAGCCACAAGTTCTTGAAGCACTTGCTTTATACTTATATAAATTTGTGCTTATAGTTTTATAATTCTAGGTTTTAATAGCCAGAAAGGGGGGAAATTAAGAGAGAGCAAAGTTCATTACTACATTTACATATGAGATTCAATCACCAGTCCAAAGTTCATTTAGAACCTTCAGTGAACTGTGAAGGCTTTCATCTTGTCCAGTATGTTAAAGTCCACATAAATCCTGTAGAAGTTAATGATTCTGAATGAATCTAATGCTTAAATTTCTCAGAACATGTACCATATGATATGATATGTATGTATGTATGTGTCTGTATCATTATCCATTAGACAATATATTGAAACTCACAGTATTGATAGCAATTGGCTGTGTCCATTGTCCAGTTTCACTGCTACTACTGACACAATTTTCCAACTTTCTCCATATTTCTGTAAGATCCCAGGAGACTGGACTATATGCATTAGGTATCTCATGATTAAGAATGTTTCCATTTCTTTGAAAAAGGACCACTTTCTTTGACTACACTCTATTGTTTGTTGCAATATTCCAGATACTGAGTATTGCCCACTCCCTGGGCTTTTGCCCAGAATCTGTGGCTGTGATGTATTTGAATGTCTGTCCCAATCTTATGGATAAGTCTATGGTCACAGGCTATGCTCCTTCTCCTTCCCCACTGTGATTAACTGGAACATATATGATAGGTTCTCAAGATACATGAAATGAACTTTTTGTTATCTTTCCCATGTCCAACATAGTATCTTGTTCTGTAAATAGTTCTTGGAGAAGCAGGTCCATTTCAAAATTATTGTCAACTGTCACAGTTGTCATTTTACATGAGGGGATCAGATTGATTCATGACATGAAAACTTGCACCTTTACAATTGTTTTAAGTAAGAAAAATGAGAAGAATGAGTCTATGTATTCAAAATGTATTATGCCATAAAGTATCAAAAGTTCAAGTTTATTAGGGTGCTTGTTTAACTGAAGCATTCACCTTATTTCATTTTGGTGTTAGCAACTTTTGGGTGTGTTCCATATAATCTCACATAGCTTTTAAAGTATATGTTTTAAGTCATATCTTGAAATTGTTTCATAAAAACCACAAAGTAAGAGGGAAGAGAAAAGAGAAAGAAAAGAAGCAAGCAAGGAAGGTAGAAGGAAAAAGGAAGGAGGGGAAGAAGGAAGGAAGGAAAGTCTGGTTGTTTTATAGTCCTTTGAGAAGTTCTCTACCCAGAGATTCTGAACTCTATTATGTTCATTTGGGAACTTTATTTTGAAGGAACTAGAAATTAGAATTAACAAATATTATATGACAAGCTTCAGTTAACAAAACACTCTGTTAACAAGAAAAAAACAGTTTTGCTTCCTTATGAAGTGCACTAGATTTGGAGTATGGTGCCTGAAAGTACCTTACGTTGATAAGTTAAATGTATATTAACTAATAAAAACATACTGATCCCATTTCCTTGAATACACAAATGCTGTTGAAAAGTGTCATAAAGTATTGGGGCATAGAGTATTGGGCCCTTACTCTAAAGAGTTCTTTGTGGGTTTGGGTATAGAATACTGGGCTCTTCTTACAGATAAGCTATCAACCTTTGCAACTTTGCATACAGATGTTTTCTCCTGGGTCTGGGTCCCACAATAGCAAAATAGAGAAATCAGCAGTGAAGGGATAAATCAGAAGGAAAACAGTGCACAAGGTAAAATGGACAATACTACTGAATTACTTTAAATGTAGCATCATTGGCAATTTGCTTATTTATTTATTTATTTTTTTTTTCGGTACTGGGGATTGAACCCAGGGCCTCGCGCCTGCATGCTCTGCAAGTGCTGGACCACTGAGCTGCACCCTCAGCACATTTTTTTACTTTTTTAGACAGGGTCTTGCTAAATTACACAGACTGTCTTTGGTCTTGAACTTGCGATCCTCCTGCCTCCGCCTCCAGAGCCACTGGGATTGTATGTATGTGTCACTGCGCCTAGCTGGCAATTTGCATTTTTGACAATTCTGCTTTAAGCACTAGAATATTAAAAGTGCAAGCAAATGCAAGCATGTAAACAAATAATCAGAAGATAGTGTAATGGCAAGGCACAATGGAATGAGAGACAAACCATCTCTTTGAAAAATGAGCAATAAACTTCAAGACTGTAAGTGATATTTGAACTAGGTCTCCAATGCTTCTCACATACTATTTCCTTGTAATATTATTGTCATTTCAATATTTTCCATTTCCCACTCATGTGAGCTCTACACATTCATCCATCACAAGATTCATAAAGGGATCAAATCCCCACAATATTCTTTGGGTGTGTCAGCTACCCTTAATTTTGACGATAACTTCTTACTCAGAATTTTTTTTTTTCTCAAAAGGGTGTATCCTCAGAAAGGTCAGAGATGCCTTGAAATGAACTTTTAGCCTCTCTCTTGTTCTTGTGGTATCATCAAAGGCTTTTATAGCATAGGAAACTGCTGCTTTCTGAGTCATTGCTACCACTCACACATGCCCTCTAATCTTAGCTAAGCAATTATTATTACATGCTCCTTTCATCTCCCATTAGCATTCCTCCTAAACTTTCACAGTGTCCTTCAAATCTCAGCAATTGCCAAGACCCTCTTTCCTTTGAGCAATTGCTGATTATCTTTCCTTCCCACACTGTATCGGATTGCTGCAACTTTTATCACTTTTGCCACGCTAACAAGGCAGTTAACATCCTTCTCATGATCAACCACAACTTTGGTGGCCTTGGACATAAGACCCCTGTGGAACTTCAAGCCAAATCTGTACCTGTATCAGGGAACATGCTATTTATATTTTTAACACTTAATACCTATTATTTGAGGGATATCTTGCTGTTGTTAGGTGCCATTAAGTTAGTGTCCAACTCATAATGACCCTATATGCAATAGACAAAACACTATTGTCATGCTTCTCTTCTATTCATAGGGTTTTCAATGGCTGATTGTTTTTTGTGAGTAGGTTGCCAGGTCCTTCTTCCAAGCCTACATACAGCACCTGGTCTTCCCAGGCAACCTTCCATCCAAGTACTAACCAGGCCCGACCCTGCTTAGCTTCTGAGATCTGATGGGATCGGACACCACAGTCATACTGCTGCAGGCAAGGATATCTTAGGCACTTAAAAAAAAATGAAGAATAAAACAAAGGAGACAGCTACCTCCAAGGATGTTATGGCCTATTACAGATATTGGAAACTATAGCTTGTGGATCAACTCTGGCCTGTCATCTGGTTTTGAACATAAAGTTTTATTGGAACATAGCCATATCCATTCATTTATGCATTGTCTATTGCTGTTGTTAGGCTATAATTTGTTGTTGTTAGATGTCACTGAGTCAGTGTCCGACTCATAGCGACCCTACATACAACAGGGGAAACACTATTGTCAGTGCTTCTCTGCTGTTCATAGGGTTTTCAATGGCAGATTGATTTTTGGGAGGTGGTTGCCGGGTCCTTCTCCCAAGCCTACAGTATCTGGTATTCCCAGGTGGTCTCTCATCCAAGTACTAACCAGGCCTGACCCTACTTAGCTTCTGAGATCTGACAGGATCGGATGCTGCAGGGCTACGGCTGCAGGCTATAAAGGCAGAGTTATATATACAACAGAGACTATGTGGCCTGAAAAGCCCAAAATATTTATTATTTCACCTTTTATAAGGGAGTTTCCTTATCCCTGGTCTATAAATGTGCTTAAAATATCTGTAGTGGAAGATTTGTTCTAAAATGTTTTAAAATACTTGTTACAAACAGATTTTGTTATAGGTTGTAATAAAAAATGAGTTACTAGAAAAAAACAAAAAATATCAAAGATGTAAAACATAAGCCTACATTACTGTGTTATATTGCTGTAAAAGTTTCTAAGTACTCAATCTTAGTTTCTGTATTTATCTTCTGGTGGATGAATGATGGTTGGCAGACCACACTTTGAATAGAGCTAGCCTAGATGTCAGACAGAAATCAGCAAGTAGTAGCACAAATAATTATCCCAGATCAAATTTTACTGAGAGATGTGATTGAGCATCATAAGATGATATGAAACATAACTGTATAGAAGACTAAAATGGTATTTTCTGGAGAAATGAACTCTGAGCTGAGATTAAAAAGTGAACGTAGTTGGGTGCGTGGTACATGCCTATAATCCCAGCTACTTGGGAGGCTAAGGTGGGTGGATCGTTAGTTTGAGTCCAGCCTGGGCTTTACAGGGAAACCTCTGTCTCAATAAACAGCAATAATAACAACAACAACAATAATTAAAACTACCTCAGAATGAAAGTAAATTACACAGAGTATATTTTGTTGGAGTTTGATGATGGTAACAGAACATCCATGGAAATGGAACTACATGTGTAAAAGTCTTGTGTTGGGAAGAAACTTCATGTATTTGCACATGTGTTAAGCACTTTGTATCTCCTACAATCCCTTAACAATCTAATAAAGTCATTTTCATCTTCTTTCTCATTCTCTGTATCCTCAGATAATATACCCATTAACATGCCCCTTTTATCACCTACTTTTATACATGATAAACCATCAAAATTACCTAACTGGATGTTAGATGGTAGAGTTGAACTGGATTCCAGAACTATTTGTTGTCATAGCCTATGATTTTACCTACTGTGCTATACTACTATCATTTTAAATCCTAATAGATGTGATTTTAGCCTTGGAGGCATGTGCCACCAGTTTCTAGCAATCCTGAAGAACCCTCTTAATTTTACTGTCTTCCATGGCAAAGTGAGAACATATAATTAGCTTCATTACATTTCCAATGATTTCCACTGAGAAAATTAGTGGAGAACCAGAATATTCAAGGTAGTCTGTTACTAGGCAGTGTAGCAATTTGCAGTACCTCACAGAAGGAGAAATGTATGGTATAGATCAGAAATGGATTCATCTGTGAGTAATGGAAACTCTAAGCAACAATTGGTTCAAAATTCAAACTAGTTTCTCTGTTATATAAAATTCCCAACAGGTAGATAGCCCAGAACTCTGTTCTATAAAGCCATCAAGGCTCCATACTTTTGTTTTGGGTTCTAACATCCATAGCAAATCATATCATGATCCAAAATGAACACTTGGGCTCTGTATTACTTTCCTAGGGCTGCTGTAATAAAGCATCATAAAGTGGGTGGTTTACTACAATGACAATTTATTATCTCACTGTTCTGGGAGCTGAAAGTCCAAACTCACAGTGTCAGTATGGCTATGATTTCTTGGAAAGATGGAGGGGAGAATCCTTCCTTGCTGCCTCTAAGTTCCACTGTTTGCTGCCATTCCTTGGTATTCCTTGATTGTAGATATGCCACTCTGATCTCTGCCTCTGTCATCAAATGACCATCTTTTTTTCTCTGAGTCTTGACATCATCTTCCCTGGTGCCTGCCTGTGTGTCTTCAGAATATGTGCTCCCTCTATATGTGCTTACATTTTCCTCATCTTGTATCTCCAGTCATATTGGGTTAAGCTTCACCAAAATGACCTTGCTATAACTTGCTTAAGTCTGCAAAGACCCTGTTTCCAGACTTAATCTGGTCACACTTACAGGCAGTACATATTAGTACATCAACATATCTCTTCCAGGCTGCAGCAATTTAACTCATAACAATCTCCAACATCCTGTTTACCTTTCAATCTCAAAAGCAGTAAAAGAAGAAGACCATGCTTCTTTCCTTTAAGGATAGTTTCTATATGTTACACAGAAAATAAAAGAAAAATCTTGTACTGGCCATACTTTGGTGCAAGTAGGTTGGTGAGCTTTGTGCCAAGCTAAATGGGATGTTGTGTTGTGAAGAAGGAAGGAAAGCATCCACACTGGGTGACAGCAAGAAGAACCTGCCATGTGGTCTAAAATTGCACTTTATACCAGCTACATTACTAGTTTCTTGGATCAATGGGACTGCAATGTTTGACACTCTCACAGAAAGCTATTGAGTTAGGCATATCACCTGTTTTAGGCTGAGACAGATATCAGGCTTCCATGAAGTTTCTTACAAGCCACTGGCATAGTGTAGTGAAGATATGTTATAATTAGAATTAGACTGTGTCTGTATAACTTACTGATGTGATCTTGAGCTCATCCAGTAAGTTTCTCTAAGTCACAATTGACTCATTTATAGATTTATGATAATGTTATCTACTTATATGACTATTGTATGGCTTAAGTAGCATAAAGTATGCAAGTTCTTGGCACAAATGAGGTACTTTATACTTGCGCATTAGATACAAATCTAGGAACGAAAAGAAGGCAGGAAAGAAAAAAGGAAGGAGATGGGAGAAAAAATGGCTTTCAAGAAGTAACAGTCTAAACTTGAAAAAAATGAAAATTTTCTTCAGTGTACTTTTAAGCAAGTCATGGTTTTTTTGAGAACATGTAATTGTTAGTAGCTGCCATGGAGTCAGTGTCTGATTCATAGTGACTACATGTACAACAGGTGAAATACTATTGTTAGTGCTTCTCTGCTATTCGTAGAGTTTTCAATGGCTGATTGTTTTTTGGGGGTGGGTTGCCAGGTCCTTCACAGCACCTGGTATTCCCAGGTGGTCTCCTTATCCAAGTACTAACCAAACCCAACCCTGCTTAGCTTCTGGTATCTGATGGGATTGGGTGCTGCAGTGGTATGGCTGCAGGCCTTTTGAAAATATAGTTATCATTTACTCTTATCAATTCTTTTGATGTAATTTATATCTATGCTGCAGTTTGAATTATGTTTGAGGGTGATTCTCAGTTTAGTCAGAAAACAATCATTGAACAGACAATAGCACATCACCTGATGAACTATATCTACACATAGGATTTAAACCCAAACCCTTACCAAACTTAAACTCTCTAAATTTTAATATATTGAGCCTGAACCCGAACTTGAATACATTTCCTTTTTGTTTGTTTTTGTGGGCTTGAATCCCTGGAAGTTTCAGTTTTTGCAAGTGCAGTTAACTTAAAGGAGTAATTTAAGTGACTCCCCAGGGGGAAAGGTGTTGCAAAAGACCTCTTGAAGGTTCTGAAAAGTAAAGATGTCACATTGCAGACAAAGGTGCACCTGACTCATGCCACAGTATTTTCAGTCAGATCATATGGTTGTGAAAGCTGGATGTTGAATAAGGGAGACAGAAGAAGAATTGGTGCTTTTGAATTATGGTGCTGGAAATGAATATTGACTATACCATGGATGTTAAAAGAACCAACAGATCTGTCTTAGAAGTGCAACCAGCGTGGCCATTGTCACTATTTCTTCTCTAATATCTACTCTCCACCTTTTCCACGTGGTTGAATTTTTAGCTGGGGTATGCAATCACCCACCAAGTGTTATTGGACTTCCTTGCAGCCAAGTATGGTCATATGATTAAGTGTTGGCCAAAATGGATTTGAGTAACGTGGCCATGTCCCTAAAAGGAAGAGGCATATCCTTTCCTCCATCTCTTTCCTCCATCCTTCTACTGGATGTGGTCTTGACCCTGAGCCTTCTCTGACGAGGGCAAGCACTTATATGACAGAAGAGCAACAAGGTGATAGGAGCCTGGGTCTCTAGTATCATGGAACCGCTGTGTCAGCACAGTTATGCTTAAATTTGGATTGCTCCACAAATAGAAACCATTTGTTTAAACCACTATTATTTTGGGCTTTATTGATAGCATCTGAACTTATATCCTAAAAACATAGGTTTGGGGCCAGGCGAGGTGGTGCATACCTGTAATCCCAGCCGCTGGGGAAGCAGAGGCAGGAGTATCGCAAGTTCGAGACCAGAGGCAGTCTGTGTAATTTAGCGAGACTCTGTCTGAAAAAAAAGTAAAAAAAAAAAAAAAAAAAAAAAGGGCTGGGGCGCAGCAGCTCAATGGTCCGGCACTTGCAAAACATGTAGGCCTGAGGTCCTAGGTTCAACCCCCAGTAATACAAAAACAAAAAACAAAACCCCAAAAAACATAGGTTTGGGTATTTAAAAGTGACCATTGGCTGAGGATTTAGGTAGTGGATACAAGAATGCAGTTATTACCATCTGGAAAGCAATCTACAATCATTATCCAGTAGAAAAATATTTGAAAAGCTGTTATGTACAACAAGTTGGAAAACAAACTAAATGCTCATGCATACCACAACTTTAAGAGAAAAGGTTAAAGAAATTCAAGAAGTTGGAATGCATGGCTGCTTCTTTACTTCTTTCAGTAAAGTTTTTAAGATAGATGTGGGCTAGATGAAGTCTCTTTGCAAACAAAGATGGAAGAGAATATCGCTTTCTTAACAAAGTCTTTCCACCAGAAACTAGAAATCTAAGTTGACAAAGTAAATAATTCTGGGCCTCTGGAGGGCTGAAAGAACCAACTGCTTCTTCAGGCCAAACAAAAGGAATGACAGGAAGTAGGGGTGGCAAGATTATTTTAATGACTCAGTAATCTCTATCAATCCTTCTTCCACACAAACCCAAATTAAAATAATAATGATTCCAAGTAGATTTTCCTCAGCATTAAATAAAAGCATCTTTAGAAAATTTTAAGTGTTTAAATAATATGAATTTTCTTGCTATACAAAATGTAGTTTTAGGTTAATTCATCTGACTCAAAGTTCTTCAGACTGGGAGAGGAAGTAGTCAGAAATAATTGGTGGGACACCAAAGGGTTAATCCAGGAAGTTAGAGAAGCAAAATGAGCAGCTGGTGACCTTGGAATGGTTAGGATACAAATGTTTGCTTGGGATGCTTGTGTAGCCTGTAATCTTGGGACTGCACAGATAAAGGTGTCTGCCCTCAACACTAGCACAGCTGGGAATAGACTAATAAAGCTAGCCATCACCTGATAGACCCCCTCTATGTCCTAAAATTAACTCCATCTCAGGAGGGAAGGACAAAGGGAGGAAGAACTTGGGTGGCAACCCTCTAAGAGAAACAACAAAAGCAGCCCTGGGCAGGTTGGCCTGCTCTGTCTCTCAGAGCATTATCTTTGTTTAATTCTTCTCTAATTATTTTCCTATAATAAATTTTATCTTTGTTGTTGTTGTTGTTGTTGTTAGGTGCCATCGAGTTGGTATCTGACTCATAGTGACCCTCATAGGGTTTTCAATGGCTGGCTGTTTCAGGATTGCCTTGGGAGTGGATTGCCAGGTTCTTCTCCCATTTTTGTGGTGCTGGGAATTGAACTTGGGACCTCAGAGACTGCAGCGCAGCGCTCTACCAACTGAGCTAAATCCCAGCATCTATCTTTGTTGTGTGTGACTTAATTTCTTTTGTGCGATATCCCAAGGACCGAGGATCACTGCCACAAGTTAATAAAATCAAAATATGCACATCTCTAGGTTACAAGATTTCCTAGGGGGTACTTGGACACATCTTACTTTAAGGGGGTCAGTATTAAACTTCCACATCTATTTCTTTTCTTCTTCTCTCTCTCTCACTCTTTCAGTTTTTTTTTCTTTTTTCTTTCTTTCTTTCTTTCTTTCTTTCTTTCTCTTTTGTGTGTGTGTGTGTGTGTGTGTGTGTGTGTGTGTGTGCGTGCGTGTGTGTGTGTGACAGGGTCTCACTGTGTTGCCCAGGCTGGTCTTGAACTCATATAGTTAAGCAATTCTTCTGTTATCAGCCTCCCAAGTGCTGGGAATACAAGCATATGCCACCACACACAGCTCAAGTGGATTTGTAAAAATTGATAAGAATTTCTCCATGGCCAAGAATCATTATACTCCTTCATTGCCTTTCTTATTGCCCTTTTCCTACTTGATTACAAAAGTTCTATTACCTCTCTTCCATCTCCAATCTTACATAATACAAATGTGCCATACTTTATGATATAATTGTATATGATATATAATTACATATGATATAATAATTAATGAGTAATAATAACTAGATTACTTTTTTATAGTACTGGAAGTTTGAATCCAGGGCCTTGCACATGCCATACTTTGAAAGTGTTCCACCACTAGGCTATATCCACAGCCCACTTTTTATTTTTTTATTTTGAGACAGGATCTTGCTAAATTACACAGGCTGCCTCTGGTCTCAAACTTGTGATCCTCCTGCCTTTACCTCCAGTGTTGCTGGGATTACAGGCATGTGCCACCATGCCTGGCCTAGATGACTTTTAATGAAACATTTAGACCATTGTGGTCATAGAGATAAAATCCATTTGTTTTCAATTTTAAATTTATATATGTTATTTTATTGCAAATAAATATAATATAGTGGAGGTGATCAATATGAGGCTGAAAGCCCCAAATTATTACATTAACATATATTCTGTAAGGAAACTAAAATGGAAATATGTTTTCAAGGAGTAAAAAGAACAGTTTGATATAAACTTTAACATCTTAAAGAATGAATGATAGTTGTGTCAAACCACTATACTATTTACATTCCTCTTGGTACATTTAAAGATGGATATAACCATCGTATTTTTAAAATATCAAAATATACAATATGTTCAATTGCATTTTTGCTCCTATTTAAACTTATGAGAAAAATTTATATCTAGATTAATAGTGTTTTATAAACTGTGTGCAGTGGCGCACATCTGTAATCCCAGCGACTTGGGAGGCAGAAGCAGGAGGATCGCAAGTTCCAGAACAAAGGCAGTCTGCATAATTAAGAGAGATCCTGTGTCAAAAAATAAAAAAAAATTGGCTGGGGGTGCAGCTTAGTGGTACAGGACTTGCAAAGTATGCAAGCATGAGGCTCTGGGTTCAACACCCAGTACCACAAAAAAAAAAAAAAAAAAAAAAAAAAAAAAAAAAAAAAAAAAAAAAAAAAAAAAAAAAAAAAAAAAAAAAAAAAAAAAAAAAAGAAAGAAAGAAAGAAAAGAAAAGAAAAAAGGGTTTTTATAGACTTCACAGCATATAAGTGTTCTTTAATTGCATACTCAACTAAAACTATTTTAAGATCATATTTCTATCCCCCATTGCAACTAGATTACTTCCCTAAACCCCTCCTATTTATAGAATTATGGACTCTGTTGCTCCTGAGCAAATAATGTCTTTGTTTAGAATTGCTGGTGACTCCTGGATGGTTGTGTATTGTGGAAGGAGCCAAGTGAAATCAGCAGAAGTTTGTCTGCATAAAGCAGAGAAGATTAAGCTTCAGACTTGGGTATAATGGATAGGCCTTTCAGTTTAAGTATAAACGTAACACTGGGTTATTTGAGGTGAAGAAACATACATGGAAACAGTAACAATGTATGCCTTTCTTCTTTTGATGAGGTTTTTTTTTTTCTTTCAGAAAAGGTTGAAAATATACTTTCTCATTCCTTCCATATTTGATACTGTTACATGGAGATCATCTTGCTGAAATAATGTTACTCTACATGCTTATCTTGTATCCAAAGCAAATACTAGTTTCCAGTCCTTTGTATTTTCCCAATAAGACTGAGTTCCCAATTATGAACTGTATTCATTCTGCTATAGCTAGGCTTGACAAGTGCTCCCTAATGAAACAGTGTATACCTTATTAGATTTGTTACCTTTTTTGTTTTTAAACAAAAGAGACTGGGGAAAGCAAGCCAATGGAATGTTTTTAAAATATTTTATCTTGATTTTTCTCATAAGGAAAAATGTATTAGACATGATTAGCACATTGATCACTTCTTCAAATATATAAATATGGGGAATGGATATTGTATTAACAAAGCTTTAGTTTCTTTCTAGTGGAAATTTCTTCTTCACTGTAGTTCATATTTTTCCTATGGAAGCCAACTGTGAAAAATACTATCAAAGCATGGGATAATTTATCTTCTAACTGGACATATTGATTTTCCATGTTTCCCAACAAAATTTCCTATTGAAATAAGAATGATAAAACTTCTATTTATTTTCCCTGCAAATTTGGATACTCAGTAGGAAATCTATGCAGATATTATACATCATAATAAATCATTGTGATTATTATTCTGAAGTCTCTCTCTCTCTCTCTCTCTCTCTCTCTCTCTCTCTCTCTCTCTCTCTCGGTACTGGGAGTTGAACCCATGGCCTTGCCCTTGCATGCTTTGCAAGTGCTGTACAATTGAGCTGTACCCCTAGCCCATTTTTTAACTTTTTGAGACAGGGTCTCACTAAATTACGCAGACTGCCTCTGATCTGGAACTTGAGATCCTCCTGCCTCCACCTCCTGAGTTGCTGGGATTACAGGCATGCACCACTGCACCCGGCTGAGTCTCTCTTTTTCAATAATAATCCTGTTATAGTAATTGACTTGAGGGACGCATACCACCACCACCACTACCACCACTCTTTGGGCTACCCAAAGGGGTTGTTAACATCCAGCAGACTTATTCTATGAACACCTACCCCAACTCCATTTTCAGGAGGGCAGATAGTCAAAGTTAGAGAATTTCCTGCCCACATGTTGTACCTTTACTTTCATTCTATTACCAGGGGGTAATAACAGGCATTTGTGAATTCCTAAAACTCTGAGGAATCTCTGCATGTCTGAGATTTAATACCTGATTCCTTTCCCCGATCCTGACTTCCCATTGAGTCTAGAAAAAGTCCTTAGGTTTACACCCCTTGCATACCTACCCCTTGGACACTCACATACTTTTGGCTTAGTACTAGGTACAGATCACCAAACAAAATGACACAATCAATTGAAGTCTTTTATTCCTGCTGTTTGGACCTCTTTCATAGAAAATTTCAAAAAGATCATACTTGCTTAAAAATGAATACCAGCCAGGTGTGGTGGCTCATGCCTGTAATCCCAGTGACTCGGGAGGTGGAGGCAGGAGGTTCGTAAGTTCGAGACCAGAGGCAGTCTGTGTAATTTAGTGAGACCCTGTCTCAAAAAGTAAAAAAAAAAAATGGACTTGGTGTGCAGCTCAGTTGTACAATACTTGCAAAGCATGCGAGTGTGAGGCTCTGGGTTGAACTCTCAGTACTGCAAAATAACAACAACAACAACAACAACAATAATAAATGAATACAAATGCTCTTTTCATCTATTGTTACTTTTTAATCATTTTTATGAGAAGAGATATCCTGAATTCATTGTTAGCATCTACTGATATACTTTCTTTTTTGCACATCAATGCCTGGAAAGCAATAGACCCAAATCCCTCTTCAAAACACAATGAAATCTTGTTTGGAAGTTTGACAAATTTGTTGAGTATCCATTTCTATATTTTCAGAATTAGGATGGTGATTCTTATCTCACAGGATGTTGTGGGGATTATAGACTGAATATAAAATCATGTTGTGTGTTAAAAGCATAAACATATTAATTTGGGTAATGAAATTTTAATTGACTTGGTAAGTTAAAGCCTCCTAGTTGGGTGTCTTGATTTTCTTAGATCTCATTGATTATATATGCACCACATCAAATTCGTTTAAGAGAAATAGAGACATGTTTCATAAAAATGCTGTGGTGCCTTATTTAAAAACCAACCAACCAAAACAAACAAACAAACACACACAAAAAAACCCCAAAAACCTGGAGCAGAAAAACCGCAGAGCTATGAACAAGGAACCCACTCTTGATTTTTCTTGACTATGCCCTTCCTCATAGGGAAAGAAGCTCAAGGAGTTAAAAAGATATGTTCTTCCAGCAGGGTGTGGTGGTGCATACCTGTAATCTCAGTGACCCAGGAGGTGGAGGCAAGAGGATTGCAGGTTTGAGGCCAGAGGCAATCTGTGTAATTTAGTGAAACCCTGTCTTGATTTAAAAAATAAAAAATGGACTGGGGGTGCAGCTCAGTGGTAGAGCACTTGCAAAGTATGCATGAGGCCCTGGATTCAGTCCCCAGTACTGGGGAGAAAAAATGTGCTTTTCCAGAACCCACTTGTCCCCTTTGATAAAGTGTTCTAGAACGTGAGGCTCTAGGATTCTCTGCCCCTAGTGCACCTGAGTCTATTTCCAGGGCTGCGCTAGCCTCTTCCCTGGGTTCATCTCCAGGGCAGACTGTTTCACAGGTGTGCCCTTGTGTTCCTAAAGCATGGTCATGGGGATTGTAGATGATGCTTGGGTGGGATCCTGGGATGTCCATATACATGCAATATGTGGTCCTTAGATATAGTTGATGGAGAAAAGGAAAATGAGCCCAAAGCCATTTTCTACTGTGGATTCTGAGGAGTGTCAGAGTTTTAAAATTTCAAACCTCACCTTCCAGGTGGTCATATCATATATTTGTCAGGATATGAAGATAGAATATATATTATTTAATAGTTTGTCTTCTTGATTTGTCACTTTCAAATGTTTAAACACCTTTTACATGGTCAAATTTTCTATTGTTGTTTCTGCTCCCCGAGTGTTAGAAATAAACCAGCTCTTCTTTCACCAATGCAGGCTGTGTCCCCAACTCTAATGTAACAACCAATAGGCTGTCACAGGTAGTGAATGAACTCCAGTCTCTTCCCTGACTAAATTCCTAGGAGAAAGCCTGATAGGCTCAGCTCAGGTTGGGGAGGAGAAAAGGGCTCCAATCCCTAGTCTAATCAATCAAGTACTTCGAGAATGGATCTTTTCATAAAAATGAAAGGAGGGAGACATCTCTATGGTAGCATGAGCAATTCCCATGTCCAAAGAAGGTGGGGATTTGAGAGCTTTTTTTAATGAATGTGGGAATTATGGCCTGAGTTCCTTCAGGTCAGACTGTGAAGAATAAAACCTCAGTAGTAATCATGGCACCACAGGGTGGCTACTGATTAAATAACAAACAGCAGCCTTCTTAGATGTTCCTTTGGTGGGGGTTCAGGTGGTAGCTTTGTGGTGATGGAGAATGAGAGGTGAGAATTGATGGGGAAGAAGTCTGATAAACAGTGCTTGCTCACTCTGAGGACTAGAGGCAGGTATATTGAAGGAAGGAAATATACTTCTGTCAAATCATTCTCTTCATTTGGGGAGGAAGGAAAATGGAAACTCAGGCTCACACATCACCATGATTCTACAAGGTAACTATACTTTACATTTAAGTGTATGCTAATAGCTGGTAATGAGGTTGTTACTTCTCACAGTCTTAGGGATATACTTTGGTGTCATCCTTTGGCCTATTTGGAGATCTTAGTATTGATAGGAATGCACTATAGGTTGCTTACATCAGAATTTATCCATTATAGCCATTATCTGGAGCCTTTTCAGGGTTTCCAATCTGAAACTCCCTTAACTTGATGAGGTTTGTTTCTTAAACCTAGTCCCTACAATCTTTCTGCACTATTATCCCTCCAATTCTATGAGGCTCTCTAGACACTGGAAATAACACAAATTGAGGAGAGATTCTCGGACCTTTCAGTACAAAAAGCAAGAATACTCTGATTTGAGTCACTACTCTTTTTCCATCCTGCAACCACTTAACAATTTCTCATTCTTCCTGGCTAGAGGAAGGTGTAAAGCCTTCAACCAATGACTGTAATCCCAGCAACTCAGAAGGCCAAAAAACTAATAAATTTCCTTCACTTGGTTTTATTCACTTTTTTATTATCTCTATTAAGATAAATTAGACATTTGAGAATAAATCCCTTTTGGCTTTTCAATTTTCCAAATTAGTGGGTTTTTTTCATTTAATAACCCAAATGAATGCAATTTTTATAAATATTTAAGAAGATGAAAATATCAAAAGCTTCACATGAAATTCCCTGTTGTATATAATATATACTAAGGTATTACATTGTTGGGGTTCACTTCGGCCTGTCTGGGTAATGGAGATTGTCTTAACATGGGTACTGGGGGACCCTTGGAAATAGGAAGAGCCAGTGGCACCAAAGAAGGACTTCGGGAGCCTTCTTGCTGACAAGAACAGAATTTATTAAGCTGCACCTACCAAGGTGAACAAAAGGGGCTGCAGCACAACGATGCCCGATGACAATGTCCCATGGTGTGTCTCCTGTTGCCTCTCCCAGTTTGCCTTCTCTGCTCTCCTCCTTCCCAAGGTGGGGGAAGAAAAGCAGAGAGCTCTTCCTGTTTTGTTTGGAGCTTTCACCGCTTTGGAGGCCCTGGGCTTGACACAGAGTCTTGCTGGTAGTCCTCAGATGTCTTCACTGGTGGCAACAGAAGTTGCAGGTCTCAGGAGTAAGGTGTGGGGGTCAGGTTTGAAGGGGCTCAGAGAGCAGGTGAACAGGGGAGGATTAAGAATGCAAGGGACAAAAAGGGGTGCTAATATCTTCAGTGGTGGTTTATATAGCTTCTGTGAAGGGGGTGTGGACCCAGAAATAGCCAATCAGGGAACAAGGCAGTTATATAACTTGTTGTTGTTGTTAGGTGCCCTCCAGTTGGTATCTGACTCATAGCGACCCTCATAGGGTTTTCAATGGCTGGCTGTTTTGGGATTGCCTTGGGAGTGGGTTGCCAGGTCCTTCTTCCATTTTTGCGGTGCTGGGAATCGAACTCGGGACCTCAGAGACTGCAGCGCAGCGCTCTTCCAACTGAGCTAAATCCCAGCCCGTGTTATGTAACTAGGGATTTGAAAAAGAAAAAATTTGATAGGGAGGTTAGGCACAGGCCAGGCCAATCACTGAGCCTGCTTTTCCGACCAATCAGGTGGCTTTGGGCAGCCAATCAGATTGAAAGAGGCCATACCAGAGAGAGGAGGTTTGGGGGCCATCTTGGATCACTTGAAGGGAGGGGGAGGAGTGGAATACCAGGATGTAGGACAAAGGTTGTCGGCCCCAGAGAATAGATGTTAGTACTCCAAGTGGGCCAGATAAGTCTCTGTTCCTAGAATTCTTTCTAGGACTCTCAACTATGTCCTGAGTTACGAGTGGGAGGGGCAAGAATAGGGTAAAACTTGGATAAGGTTCAGGCCTCTACCTGGGTCAGACAAATCTCCACTCAAGCCCCCTCTAGGCCTTTCTTGGGGACCCCCAAATGATTGCCAACATTACATGTCTACATTTATATCACCCTGGCATTCAGTCTCATCAGCTCTCAGAAGGTAAGCGTTGTCCCGCTTGGTTAGTACTTGGATGGGAGACTGCCTGGGAATACTGGATGCTGTAGGCTTGGCAGAAGGACTCTGCAGCCCACCCCTGAAACATTTAGCCATGGAAAATCCTATGAATACCAGAGAAGCTCTGACAATAGTGCCGAGCATAGCACAGTGTCAGGTAGTGTTTTGTTCTATTGTACATATAGTCACTATGATTCAGATCGACTAAATGGCACCTAACAACAAACAACAATAACAAAGTATTACATAAGGAGAACCAGCTGGCCTGGCTAGGTCAATCCCTCTGTTTTGCTATAAATGGAATGAGAGGATCTTGCTGCATTTAGAGGGATGAGTTCTTCCTTCTATTCTGCTCTTTAAATGCAGCTTCTACAGTGTTTAGAAATCTAATACTTAAAATTTTCTTTATATTAGTTGTCCCACCAAACTTCAGCATAGTAATGCCATCTGAAAGTTTTGTCATATAATCAAAGATGGTTTTCTATTTATTTTCACTAATAATAATACATAACACTTTTTTCTGAGATAAGTTGCAGATTTTTTCTGTGTGCCATTTTTCTTTGCCATTCCCTTCTAGAAATGTCTTTTAAAGGGATCTCTTTCATTTCAGTTGTTTAATTATTGGCATAAAATTATACATAACATTTGTTTTGTCTATAAGAGTTCTAATGATATAACCTTTTTGCTAATATTTATACTTTGTGTTCTTTCTCTGTATTTCTTAATCAGTCAGCATAACTATGGGTTTATCAATTTTGTCAGCCTTTTTTTTTTTTTTTGTGGTACTTAGGGGTTGAACCCAGGACCTTGCAAAATACCTTGAAACTGCTCTACCACTGGTCTGTAACCCCCAGTCAATTTTTATTTTTGGTTTTGACACAGGGTCTCACTAAGTTACACAGGTTGCCTCTGGCCTTGATCCTCCTGGCTCTGCCTTCTGAGTTGCTGGGATTACAGTCATGTGCCACCACACAGTCTTTATAAAAAAAATTGTCTTTCAACACGATTATTTTTTCTATTGTTTGTTTTCTATTTCATTGATTTCTTCTATTATTTCCTTTCGTCTTTCCTTGGCTTTTCTTTATTTGTTTTCTTAGTTTCCTCAGATGATTTTGTACCTTACTTCTTTTTTAATATAAGCACTTAAAGCTATAAATTCCTAAGTACAAATTTTGATATTATATTTTTATATTCATTTTTGAAACAATAAAATTTGAGATGTTGAATTTTGATTGTAATTAGTTTTGATGTTTTCTAATTTCCCTTGTGGTTTCTTCACTGGCACATAAATTAGAAGTACGCTATTTCTAAATATTTTGTGTATATTTTCATATTTTATTGTTATTGAATCATTTCTAAATTATTTACCATTGTGGTCAGAGAACAGACACTATTTGGGATTTCAGTTCTTTAAAGTGATTTAATATTTATTAAGACTTCTTTTTCTTTTTTGACATAGTCTCAATATGTTGCCCATATTGGTCTTCAACTTTGGGGCTCAAGCCAGGTGCCAGGGCACACATCTGTAATCCCAGCTACTTGAGAGGCTGAGGCAGGGAGATTATAGATATGAGGCCAGAGGCAGTCTGTGCAACATAGTGAGATCTAGTCTTGAAAATAAAAATATAATAAAAAAAGGGCTGGGGGTGCCCCTCAGTGGTTCAATGGTTGCCAAGAAGCAAACAAGCAAGCAAGCAAACAAAAAGCCAAACCCCACCCAAACCAAACCAAAATAAAACAAGCCCCATCCCCAACAACAAAAACTTATAGGCCAAAGTGATTCTCTCACACTGACCTTTGGAGTAGCTAGGACTACAGGCATATACCATCATGCCTAGCCCTTTTTAAAATAGCCCAGAATATGCTCTATTTTGGTCAATGATCCATGTGGACTTGAAAAGAATGTGTGTTTTGCCCCTGTTGGGTGTAGTGTTCTATAAATATCTTTAGGTCAACTAAGTTGACACTGTTTAATTCTTCTATTTTGCTGAATTCATGTAGTTATTCTATCAATTGATAATAAATTGATGTTAATATCTCTAAGTAGAGCTTTACTTACATTTCCACTTAATTTTGTTAATTTCTGTCTTATGATTTTTGAAGTTATGTTGTTAGGTACATGTACATTTATTATTATGCATTCCTGATGAATTGAGATTTTAATAAATATTATCTCTATTGCTCATAATAGTCTTTATCTTAAAGTCTATTTGGATAGATAATATAGCTTCATAGACTTATTATGCTTCCTATTTTCATGTAATGTCTCTTTCTACCCAATTACTGGTACTTCATCCTGTCTGTATATTTATATTTAGAGTTGACTTTTGTATGGAGCATATAGTTAGATATTGCTTTTTAATCAATTTTAAAAATGTTTTCCTTCTTTTATGATCCTCATTTCTATTTTTCCTTGTTTTAGTTTGTTGATAGGACCTCTAGTGTTATTGAATATTAGTAGTGATAGCACTATTTTTTGTTTTGTTTTGGAGTCTAAGGAAATGTAGTCAAAATCCCACCACTAATTGTGATTTTTGCATTTGTTTTATGGTACATAGCCTTTATGTCTTTATCAGATTAATGAAGTTCTACTCCTGGTCTTCTTAGCTTTTTTCTCCATGTAAATATGCATATATTAAATTTATCAGATATATTTTTGATCTTAAATTACATTTTTTCATTTTATTTTTCCTATTTGGATTTGGAGTAATAAAATAATTTAGGTTTTTCTCTTTCTTCTCTTTTCCTCTGTTTTTTAGTTCTTTGAAATAATTTATATAGGGAAGACATTATCTCTTCCATAAAATTTTTGGAACATATACATGTAAAAACATTTGTACCTAGGTTTTCATTTTAACCTTAGTGGAGTTTGAGGAGGACTATCATTAATATCCTAATTTGCTTAGTAGTGATACATTTATTCATGTTTTCTGTTTTAACTTTGAATTTATAATTTTCATCTGGTTTTATTTATTGGCATATAATTTTCATAAATTTTTAAATCTCTGCTGTATTTACAGTTGTTTATACATATTACTCTTATTTTGTGTAATTTGAAGAGCCTAGATTATACTTCTCCAAGTGAGGCAAGACAAGCAATTCCAAGAATGGGGAGCCTCTGGGCTGGGCTACTATTATTCATGAGGTCTTTCCTTTCTTTTCATCTCCATCAAGTGTTCTACTCCAGTAACTCTTCCTTGGGCATAGATCTTTTCTTTTCCTTTTTCCCTTTATTGATAAATTGTTAGTGGAGTACAGAGTAATGTAGCATTTGATTTTTCCATTATACAACTATTATATCACTATTGGATATACTTTCATCAACTTAAAAGTTTATGGAACCTCTTGACTAGTATGTAGTAAAACTCATATGCATGTATGGGTTATATTCCCCAATTTTTCCCATGAAGTTGCATCATTTACATTGAGATTATCCTATCTCCCTTTATCCCTTTACATTATTTCTCCTCCCCTTCCTACCTTCTACAATCGTTGCTTCCCTTTGCTAGTCCCCTTCTCCTTCTTTTTATTCTGCTTGCATTTTCCCTTTTAAGCTAAGTTTAATTGTTCACTTTTACATATCTACTTATATATAGTTTTTTTCCCTTTAAGCAAGATTCAGCTCCTACATATGGGTAAGAACATAAGGTAATTCTCTTTTTGAGCTTGTGTTCATTCACTCCAGAAGATATTCTCCAGTTCTATCCCTTTTGCTGCAAATGACCTTATTTCATTCTTTGTTATTGCTGAGTAATATTCCATTGAGTATATTTACCTTAATTTTTTTGTCCATTCTTCTGTTGTTGGGCATCTTGGTTGGTTATACATTCTTGTTGTTGTGAAAACTGCTGCATTAAATATGGAGACACAGGTGTCTCTATTGCATGATGACTTATCTCCCTTTGAGTATATTTCCAGGAGTGGTATAGGTAGGTCACATGGCAGTTCAATTTTTAGTTTCCTGAGGTATCACCATATTGACTTCCAAAGTGATTGAACAAATTTACTGTCCCATCAGCAGTGTAAAATGGTTCATTTTTCTCTAGATCTTTGCTAGCATTTGTTATTGTTTGCTTTATTGATCTTGGCCATTCTTACTGAACTTAGATGGAATCTCAGAGTTGTTTGATTTGCATTTCCCTAATGGCTAGGAATATTGAACATTTTTTTTCATGTGTTTCTTAGCCCTATGAACTTCTTCATTTGAAAACTATCTGTTCATTTCCTTTCCCTACTTGTGTATTGGATTATTTGTTGTCCTGGGATTTGCCTTCTTGAGTTCTTTATAAATTCTGGAAATTAGTTCCCTGTCAGATGTGTAGAATGCAAAGATTTTCTCCCATCCAGTGGGCTTTTCCTTAGTTCTGTTGATTGTTTCATTTGCTGTTACAGAAGCTTTTTAATTTCATGTAAACTCATTTGTCAATTCTTAGTGCCATTTCCTGAGCATTTCTTAAGGAAATACTTTCCTATGTCTATGTGTTAGAGTGTGTCTCCTATTTTTTCTTTTAGTAGTTTTAAGGTTTCTGGTTTTATGTTGAGGTCTCTTATCCATTGACTTTCATGAAAATTGAGAAATATGAATAAATTTTCATTTTTCTGCAGATGGATATCCACTTTTCCCAACACCACTTGTTGAAGAGGCTATCTTTTCTCCATTGTGTGTTTTTATCCCCTTTGTCAAGAATCAGGTGGATATAGTTGTGTAGGTGTAGTTGTGTGTGTAGTTGTGTGTGTAGTTGTGTGTCCCTGGATCTTCAATTCTGTTCCATTGGCTTCAAGACTAGGCCCCAATAGGTTCACAGCAGAATTCTATCAAACCTTCAAAGAAGAACCAATACCTATTCTCAAACTGTTTCAAAAAGTAGAAAAGGACGGGGCACTCTCACACTCATTCTATGAAACCACCATCACCCTGATAGTAAAACCAGGCAAGGACACTTCTAAGAAAGAGAATTATAGACCAATTTCCCGGATTATCACAGATGCAAAAATACTCAACAGAATCTGGCAAACTGAATCCAGCAAAACGTAAAAAAGATCATACACTATAATCAAGTGGGCTTCATTCCACAGATGCAAGGCTGTTTCAACATATGAAGATCAATCAATATAATTCAACATATCAAGAGACTTGCAGACTGAAATCACATGATCATCTCAATTAATGCTGGGAGGCCTTTGACAAAGTGCAACTCCCTTTCATGATAAAAACCCTGAAGAAGATGGGCAAATATGTCTACATAATAAAGGCCATTTATGATAGACCTACAGCCAATATCATATTAGATACGGGAAAATTGAAACCATATCCTCTAAGATCAGGAACAAGACAAGGATTTCTACCTTTTCCTCTCTTATTCAATATTGTGATCAAAGTCCCAGCCAGAACAATAACACAAGAGAAAGAAATAAAAGGGAAACAGATAGGAAAGGAAGTGGTCAAATTACCTTTATTCATGGACAATATGATCCTTTACCTAAAGGAACCCAAAAATTCCTCTAGAAAGTTCTTAGATCTAATTAACAATTTCAGCAAAATAGCAGGAAACAAAACTAACATTAAAAAATCAGTAGCCTTCCTTTATACCAATTGTGAACCAGAAGAGAAGGAAATTAAGGCAATAATTACTTTCACAATAGCCCACCAAAAAATTAAATATATAGGAATCAGTCTAACCAAAAACCCTGAAGATCTCTACAAGGAAAATTTCAAAACATTAAAGAAAGAAATCACAGAAGATACTAGAAGATGGGAGGACCTCTCCTGTTCATGGATTGGGGGAATCAAAATTGTAAAAATGGCTATACTACCAAAAGCAATTTGCAGATTTAATGCAATCCTCATTAAAATCCCAATGACAGATTTTGCAGAAATAGAAAAAAATAATCCCAAAATTCATATGGAAATACAAAAGACCATATATACCCCTGACAATCTTAAGCTGTAGTACTAGTGCAGGTGGGATCACAATACCTGACTTTAAACTATACTACAGAGCTATACTAGCAAAAACGGCTTGGTACAGGCAGAGATGTTTTAAAGGTGCTCTCTCTCTGCACTGTAATTATGATTTTATGGGGGAGGGAAGGAAGTGTAGGAGAAAGGGGAGGCAAAAATGTGAAGAAATGAGGAATGGAAATGCTCAGCACCCACTTAAAGTTTTTCATCCTGACACCCACTGAGCTCCTTTTTGACCCTGGTATATTTTCTCCCTTCCTGTTGGTTCTAGACTGGCTGTGTTTTACTTTGGCAAAATGGTAGATAATAATATCTTAGGGTAGTGTTGTGAAAATAATGGGCACCATTAGAAGGTGTTTTGACAGCATCTCCTCTCAATCTTCTGCATCATATTACCCTTTTACTCCCAACACCTTCTTCCATATCTTGGCCCTCATGTCTATCCCTAAAATCATCCCATACTTTTGTGCAAAATTCTAGGATTCCTCCACCTCCATCTTACTTCTGTGGCATTGTCACAGTTTGGTTTTTGAGGAGGTAGCTTTGTTAAAATGCCATCTTTTCTAGAACAACCAGTAGATTATTTGTAAGATAGAAAATCTATTTACTGTACAATGAATTATTTTCTAATTTCTAAAAATATATTGTGATAGTCGTAAGTGCTGGCCAATTATATATTTGTTTCTTCTTTGGGCACACAGGAGAACTGAATTTCCCTACACCTTTGCTGAAATTCAATGTAGCCATGTAATTTGCCTTGGATCATGAATGCTGAGCCAAATTCTGTGTGACACTTTTGGTAGAAGCACTAAATGTTAGTACGTGACTTGATATTTTCTCTTTTTCTATCTACCATAGTAGCCATGGTAACCACTCACACTCTACTCCAAGGGTTGACAGTTTTTTCTGTGTGTGTAAAAAACCAGATAATAAATATTTTAGGCTTTCTAGGCCCTATGATCTGTTACAACTAAATTCTGCCACTTTAGTATAAAAACAGCATAGCTGATAAATGAATGAGTACTGTTGGGTTCCAATAAGACCTCTTTTATGGACACTGAAATTGTAATTTCATGTACTTTTTACATGCCACAAAATATTATTCTTTTAAAGAATATTTTAAATGTTTAAAAATGTAAAAACCATTCTGGGCTTCCAGTTCAGACAAAATCAGGCAGCAGGCCAATTGGTTCCACAGGTCACAGTATTTGGTCAACCCTTTTTAGATGGAGACAACTTTAAAACCTGAATCCCAAAGAGAGGTTACACAGAGCAAAGCCTCCAACTGCCCCACAAAGGATATCTGGTGTGAAAAAAACAAAAAACAAAAACCAAAACCTTGTTATTTTAAGCCACGAAAGTTGTTTTTTAAATTATACCACAACCCAGCTCAATCTAATACACTAATTCTGTTTTAAAGTGATAAGGCAGGAATGAATAACTAGAAAGCAAAGGTCAATGCTGAAAGAGAGAAAGGGAAGCTGAGAAAAGACAAGGAGGAGTTTAAACTGAAAGTTAAAGAGCTCATTAAAATTCTGGCAGTTAATCCATTCTTTTCATCTGAACTTCTTTAAAGTCTGAGCATCTGCCTATCTACATGGTTAATAATGCAATTATTAGTGTTTCAGGATTAATGGAGTGTTGATATTTTCAAATAAAAAAATTAAAGTCAGGGCAAGATTTTAAAGTAGATCTGAAAACTGCGTCAGAAAGTCAAGAAGGCCAAAATAAGGAGCTGTGTTAAAAGACATTCCATCAACAAAAATATCTCTTCTCTCTCTACCATGGTAACTCCAAAATAGTAAAGAATATGTAATATGCAGTATCCTTATTTGAACCAGGATGATGAGAATCATGCAGCCAGCAAATGTCTATTTTTGTGACAAGAAGGGGCAAATTCTGAAAAGAAATTATTCTGATTCCCTAGCTTTTGTTGAGCTTTCCCAATTGTTAGTGGCAGAATTCCATTTAGTGTATCTGCTGTCCAATGGCTTGTCACTGTGCTATCACCTTATGCATCTTTGTAATTGTTGGAGCCCTGATTTGCACACAGATGATGTGTATTAAATAATCTTTTTCACTGGACGAGCTAGAGCAGGAAAGAGAAGAGATGTTTGTGGTGATAAGAGTTGCACTTGTCAGAGCCTCTTGCCCTAGAAATGTTGGTGGGGAAACAGTCCTTATTTGATCATTTTTGGGGTGAGGGAAATGAAAATACGTTGTATGCAGAATCTCAAACTCCCTCAGGGCAGCTGAGTGGGAGAAAGAGGCTCTTTGGAAAATCTACAGTTTATTCTTACAAAACAATGTACCCTCTAAGAACTTGAAAACATTTGGAGAAAGTACAGAAATGAAAAGCATTATTGTGTGAAGTTCAAACTCCGGGGGGAAAAAATGGTGTTCTATAAAAGGCTCAGACTTTACTTTTTGCCTTGGAAATCCTCTGGGCTATAATATGATTTGTTTAAAATATGGCACTTAAATATTTAAATGTAGCAGGCCCTATGTGTTTAGTTTCTTTGTTTAACTCATGCATAGTTTCCCAGCTATGTAGTGACTGGTGTAAAGTGTGAGGCTGTTCTATATTTATGTGGTTCAGCTTTCCAGAATATTTGGATACTGGCCTTAAATATGTACAGTATTATTCCTTTGCAGCAGTGTTGACAATGCCCAAATGTATTAATATTATGTCTCCATAGCCCACTTTTCTCACATATGGTTAACAGGGATAAAATAAGTTTGTCATATATATAAAAGATGTAGAGATTTCAGAGAGTTACAAAGTACAATTTCTGTTCATCATGTAGATATTCAGATTCCTGGTAAACCTTTTAATTATTCATCTTTTAAACAGTTATGTCTTTAGTATACAAATTCTTTGTGCAATGTCAGTGTATAATCTGACAGTATTAGAGTCACTTAATAGCATGAAACAGAGCAGGACCATAAGAACTTTAAAAATAATTATTTAGCTGATTTTGGATCAGAATCAATGAATAAAAGTTTCTGAAGAGATAAAAAAATGAAATCTTACTCTCCAGTGTATGGTTTTACACAGAAATGAGTCTGTTGTCTAACAAAGGCTTGGCTATGCTAGTGCCATGGTATGGTCATGACCTTATGGAATATGTGGAACCTCTCCCAGGGACAGAACTTCACAGCAGTGAGGTCAGTAACAGGAATTTGGCCTTGAAGAAATCATGAATTGATGAGCAAGCAGGGCAACTGAAAGGGTACCTTTTTTTTTTTTTTTAAACCAATCAACCTTTATTAATTCCTAGGAAGATTGCATATGTTTTTGAGAAAGCAGTTCCCACTCCTGGGAATTGGAGCCTAGGGCAAAAGTAAATGAAAGAATAGAAAAAAACAACCTGAGAGACAAAAGAAAACTAAGGAGAGTTGCGTTTATAAAGGACATACTGCATTCTGTAATGTCCAATGTTCACAGTAAATGTGATTTAAAATGATAGAGATGTTTGGAAGATATAAAAGATTTTGTGGTTCTAAGAGTTCACAGGAAGCTACATAGACTCTTTTCTTTCTTTTTTGGGGGGAGGTGTAGAGGACAGTACTTGTGTTGTGGAGCTAAACCCAGGGCCTCTCTTGCATGCTAAGGAAGTACTCTACCATCAAGCTACAGCCCCAGCACCTTTTTAAAGTTTTTATTTTGAGACAAGATCTCACTAAGTTGCACTGGCTGCCTTTGACCTTGAACTTGAGATCCTGCTGCCTTAGCCTTCCTGGTCTTTGGGGTTTAGCTCAGTTAGTAGAGTGCCACACTGCACTCTCTGAGGACCTGGGTTAGATCCCCAGCACCACAAAAAACAGGAGAAGGATGTGGCAGTCCATTCCTGAAGCAATCCTGAAACAATTAGCCACTGAAAATCCTGTGAGGGTTGCTATGAGTGGACCTGACTTGACAGCATCTAACAACAACCACCATGGTACCTGGCTGCACACTCTTATAGTTCAGAAAATTGTGTATCATGTTTCTATGTATTCAAAAGGAGACCATTAATCCAAAAGATTCAGTACAGCTTCTTAAAACACTTTGATCAATCCTAGAAAAATCTTTGTTTCTTAAGACTAAGGGGGTTTGCTATTGTTGTTGTTGTTACTCATAGTCTAAATTTTGCCTGAACTGTGTCCTATCTCCAAATTCGCATGCTGAAGCACTAAACCCCAATATTTTAGAATGTGACTTTTGGAGATGGGGCCTTTAAAGAGGCGATTAAGTTAAAATGAGGCTTCTAGGGTGGGTTGCAACCTAATCCTCATAAGAAGAGGAAATTTAAGCACAAAAACAGACCCCAGGGATGTGTGGGTGTGGAGAAAAGAGCATGTGTAGACACTGAGAAGGCCACTATAGCAAAATGCCACAAGTGGAGTGGCTTGCACTACAGAAATTTATTTTCCAACAGTTCTGGAGACTAGAAATGCAAGGTAGTGTTGGCAGGTTTGGATTTTCCCTTGGACCTTCTCACTGTGTCTACACATCCTCTTTCCTCCAATCAATACTTTAAATATTAAATCTTTTTATAGAGTCTTTCTCATAATCTGATATCCACAAATGTCCACTCTTCCTATACTAACCTTAAAATTAAGAATGTATTTAAAGAACTAGTAATGGTGGTGCACACCTCTGATCCAAGCACTGGGGAAGTTAGGGCAGGAGGATCGTGAGTGTGAGGCCAGCCTAGGCTATATGATGAGAAACTGTCTTAAAAAATGTATTCTAGAGGAAGAAATAGGAAAAATGGGCTTTTTAAAAAATGATAAAACATTAAAAATACTTGCCTGTTTTGAAGCTATAGCCATTATTTGCATTTTAACGGCATAGGAAGGAAAGTATCCAAAGGTTAGAAAATTTTCTGTGGTTACATAGGTCAAAACCTTCAACAAAAATTTTTAGAAAATATTTACTTTTGTGGATTTGTGCCAGGAGAAAGCCTGATTAAAGCTGTGTTGTTCTGGAAAGATTATCCCATCTCACGATACGTAAAGTGGAATCAGAACATGGAGGATGGCTGAAGCATGCCTAGAGGGATTAGGATGGCCTGATTCAAAGGTATAAGGAGGTTGGAGTACCAAAATCCAGGGGATTATCTAAAGTTGAAGTTATGACCAAGCATATACACCAAATTTATCCTTCTAATCCACAAACCAGAAGTATAGGGGTCAATGGGATAGTCCTACAGTGGTATAACCATACTAGCCAAACAGTCAGATCCAGGAGTTGGGTAGAAGGAACAACTTCCCAAAATAATCACAGTTCATAAAGTCATGAAGTGAAAAGCTGACTTATAGCAGAGTAGCAATATCAATTCACAGAAACACATTAAGAAAAATAACTTGTATAATTTTTCCATGGTTAAAATTGATATCTGTCGGGTTCTTTCTGGGGTCTCTCTCTCTCTGCATTGTGAGTGGAAGCAAGAGATGGGTGCCCCGATGCTGCACCCAGTGGCAAGACTGTGGCTGGAGAACAGAACATCACGCATATGACAGAAGGACAGGGGTTTATTCATGAAGGAGGGGAAAGGAATGGAGGATTAGGGAGAGGGGCAAGGGGAGTTGGAGAAGGGAAGTGCTCAGTTACTGCCTCTGCTGCTGGGGCAGAGACTCCCCAGTGTCTTTGCTTTTCTGTCTTGCAGGTTTTGCCACTTCGGGTGGCCCTGTGCTTGACTCCCGGAGTCTTGCCTTGCGAAGCTATCTGTCCATGTAGGCTATCCAGCGTTGTAGAGGTTGGGGTCTGATAAATGTGGCTGGTGGGTTAAAGTATGATGAAGGCAGGTCAGAGAAAGGCTGAAGGCTAGGCTAGGCAGAGGAGTAAATGGGCCGTGGGCCCTTAAGGAACCATAAGGACCCAGTGAGCTTCTCTTGGATGGTGTTCAGAATGGCTGCTGAACTCTTGACCTCTGAAGTTTATATGGAACGAGGTTGGATCAGAAATGACGAATCGGGAGAAGAATGAGATACCCAGATGTATGGCAAAGGTGACCAGTTGCTATCTTGCCCCATAGGATTCCAAGTGGGCTGGATGAGCTCCTGGGAATGGCCATATTTGGGGTACTCTCTATCCCCCTGGGAATCCCAACAATATCCATTTTGAGCACTCGTTATGTGGAATGACTGAACTATCTCAGTTAATTCATGGTTGCACCATTGTGTCCCCAAGGTTGTGGCCAATTGAAAGCACCATTTATACTGTATCAATGTATTATGGAGGGGATCTTAGGGTTTACATGTGGCCTGGATCATTTTAACCAATTCATCCAGGAATGTACTGAGGTGGACAAAATCTCTCTGGTCCTATTTATCAATCTTTACACTTTTCCCTGAACTGTCTCTTGGCCTTTGGAGAAGAAATGTTTGGTGGCTAGTCCTCCACACTAGAAGACATAGGATCTCTATGGGTTGTTTTATCCTCACTCTGCCTAAATATTCCCTGCAGCCAGTATTACTCCACTTGTTCTAAATTAGGGAGCCCTAGAAACTCAGAATCTCCCTGTTGTCTTTAGTATTATCTGGAAAAGAGGATTCTACCCCTCTCATTCTCTATCTCTTCCTCTGCTGTCCTATTGCCTGATTGGATTTGGGGTAAAATCAGAGCACAGGGCTCCTCTAGAGGACCAGGCTCCATGTCCTTTTCTTGCACTTTCTGAGTCTTTTCCTTTAACCATTATCATTCTCAGATCTGATTTCCAATGAAAGTCATAAACATTGCCTCTGACTGATGAGCTCATAAAAATACTAGTGATAGTATGTAGTTATGACTTGAGTTCTGAGTTCTTGCCCTCAAGCCTTATTAAGATATGGTTAGATAAAAATAATATTTATTTAAGGTATACAATATGGTGTTATAAAATGATTACCATGATGAAGCTAATTAACATATACTTCACCACATATATTAACTTTTTTGAGAACGCATAAGATCTACTTGTTGTTGTTGTTAGGTGCCGTTGAGTCGAGTCCGACTCATAGCGACCCTATGTACAGCCAGGCAAACAATCTTATTTATGTTTAAGCCCATTGTTGCAGACACTGTGTCAATCCATCTGGTGGAGGGCTTTCCTCTTTTGCATTGACCTGCCACTCTTCCAAACATGATGTCCTTCTCCAGGGATTGTTCTCTCCTGACTATATGTCCGAAATATGTAAGATGCAGTTTGGCCATTTTTGCTTCCAAGGAGCACTCTGGTTGTACTTCTTCTAGGACAGATTTGTTGGTTCTTTGGGCAGTCCATGGTATATTCAATAGACGTCTCCAGCACCACAATTCAAAAGCATCAATTCTTTTTCTGTCTCTCTTGTTCAATGTCCAGCTTTCACAACCATATGATGCCACTGAAAATACCATGGCATGAGTCAGACGCACCTTCGTCTTCAATGTGACATCTTTGCTTTTCAATACTCTAAAGAG
>VMDO01016923.1:0-46349 GCA_007922755.1 Pedetes capensis | reverse complement strand
AAAAAAAAAAAAAAAAAAGAAAGAAAGAAAAGAAAAAGTAAAAGAAAAGAAAAAAAGAAACAGCAGAGCCCTTATTTGTACTCATGAGGAATCTGTGCATGGTCCAGGAGGCATATGTTCAAACAGAACAAGGAAACACTGCCTGGTTTATAGTCAATAAAGGTGTGAGTCAGGGCTTTGTATCCTTTCACCATCCCTCTTCAGACTATATGCTGAGCAAATAATCCAAGAAGCTGGATTTTATGATGAAGAACACAGAATTACTATTGAAGGAAGACTTACAAACAACCTGCACTATGCAGATGACACAACTCTGCTTGCTGAAAGTGAAGAGGATTTGAAAATTTACTGATGAAGATCAAAGAACACAGCCTTCAGTATGGATGTGCCTCAACATCAACAACACACACACACACAAATTTACAATTGAGTCAGTAAGCAAATTCACGATAAAAGGAGAAAAGATTGAGGTTGTCCAAGATTTTGCTTTACTTGGTTCTACAATCCACACCCACAGAAGCAGCAGTCAAGAAATCAAAGACACATTGCATTGGGAAAAGCTATTGCAAAGGGTCTCCTTAAAAGTGTCACTTTGAAGATGAAAGTGCACCTAATTCATGCCAGGATATTTTCATTCATATCATATGGTTGCAAAAGTTGGACATTGAATAAGGAAAACAGGAGAAGAATTGGTGCTTGTGAATTATGGTGCTAGAGATGAATATTGAATATACCATAGACTACCAAAAGAACCAAAAGATCCATCATAGAAGAAGTGCAACCAGAGTGCTCCTTGGTAGCAAGGATGACCAGATTCATCTATGTATTTTGCACATGTAATTAGAAGGGACCAATCTCTGAAGAAGGACAACATGTTTGGGAGATTGGCAGGTCAACAGAAAAAGGAAAACCCTTCATTAGATGGATTGACACAGTGTCTGCAACAATGGGCTTAAATATAAATAAGATCATATGCCTGGCACAGAATCAGTGAGGGTTTTGTTCTGTTGCACATTGGGTCGCTATGAGCTGGACCCAACTACATGGCACCTAAAAACAACAAAGCTTTCAGTTATTTCTAAAATATCTAAAATCTATCATATTTGTTTCAAGTAGTATTCTTCCTTTATTACTTTTATGTTGATGAAATTTGTTTTTTAACTTACATTAATTAACATCTTTTGTCATATTTCTCCTACATAATCTCTGAATTTTATACATATAATCATTGATTCAGCCACAGAATAATTCTGTATTACATGCCTTATTTTATAATCTTTTTATATTTGATCATTTAAATAATCTTATTAGTAATATAGACTTGATGCTGTACGTTTCCAGTTTGTTTTATTATTATTGTTTGTTTTCAAAGTAATATCCCCTTTCCATATTGAATGATTTTGAGTATCTTTCATTGATTAGAGTATTTTTCAAGTAACATATTTTCAACAAAGTACATATGTGGAAGGGCTCTGGGGTATCTAATAGTTTTGCGTTATGCTATTTCATTGTAAATGTGATACTTCTCTGATGTTGTTTTCTAGTCACTGTGTTTTTCTCTTGCCTACAGCAGAGATAGTGGCTTCCTATCTCATCAGATCTTGGAGGCTAAGCAGGATCAGGCCTGATTAGTACTTGGATGGGAGACCACTTGGGAACACCAGGGGCTGTAGGCTTGGGAAAAGGACCCAGCCACCCACTCCAAAAAAAAACAATCAGCCATTGAAAACCTTATGACCATCAGAGAAGCACTAATGGTACTGTTTCGCCTATTGTACATAGGGTCACTATGAGTGGGACATCAATTTAAAGGCATCTAACAACAGCCTCGTTCCTTTAGGAATATTAGAAACTTATTAGCTTCTTGTAGTTTAAATTTACATAGGAAAATTTGCATTTTAATTTTGTTTGGCTGTCTTCTTGCTTAACATTTTCAAGACCAGGCACTGTGGCTCATGCCTGTAATCCCAGCCATTCAGGCAGCTGAGGAAGGAAAGTGTGAGTCGAAGGCCAGAGGCAACATGTAAGACCAGAAGCAACCTGAGCCACTGAGGAAGACCCTTTCTCAAAATAAAGACTGAAAAAAGGTATAGTGGTACAACTCAATGGTAGAGTGCCTCCTCAGCTGTGAGTAGCCATGGGTTCAACCCCACAGTACTGAGAAAGAAAAAAAATACTTGACAAAAATTTTTGAAATGTAAATAATTTGCTCAGTTACATTCAATTTTTTTCATAAAATCTGGTAATCTCTTTTAATTTACAATTTTACCTTCTGGTAAAGATTAAAAAAAGCAAAAATACTCCCTAATAGTCTCTGACATACAGATGAGAGGAATCTGAAATGATATACAACACAGTTAAGAGGTACATGATAAACATATTAATCTTAAATGTTCCTCAGAAAAATCAAACCAGACTTCACACCAGTCGTCCCAGAGGTGCAACATGTGTCAAAAAGAGGTCACTTAATGGAAACATATATCAAATTGGAGGAAGACTCATTAAAAACCTGCTTTATGCAAATGATACAACTCTGCTTGCTGAAAGTGAAGAGGATTTAAAACATTTACTGATGAAGATCAAAGATCATAGCCTTCAATATGGGTTATGAGTAAACATCAACAAAACAAAAATCCTTATGTCTGGGCCAGTATGCCACTTCACAATAAATGAACAAAAGATTGAGGTTGTCCAAGATTTTGCTTTGCTTGGCTCTATAATCAATATCCACAGAAGCATCAGTCAAGTGATCAAAAGACACATTGCCTTGGGAAAAGCTGTGGCAAAAGATCTCTTTAGAGTATTAAAAAGTAAAGATGTCACATTGAAGACAAAAGTGTGTCTGATTCATGCCATGGTATTTTTAGTCTCGTCATATGGTTGTGAAAGCTGGACATTGAACAAGGAAGACAGGAAAAGAATTGATGCTTTTGAATTATGGTGCTGGAGATGTCTACCGAATATAACATGGACTGCCAAAAGAACCAACAGATCTGTCCTAGAAGAAGTGCAACCAGAGTGCTCCTTGGAAGCAAGAATGGCCAGACTGCATCTTACATATTTTGGATATGTAGTCAGGGAAGATTAATCCCTGGAGAAAGACATCATATTTGGGAGAGTGGCAGGTCAAATAGAAAGGGAAAACCCTCCACCAGATGGATTGACACAGTGTCTGCACCAATGGGCTTAAACATAAATAAGATTGTGTGCCTGGTACAGAATCGGGAAGTGTTTTGATCTGCTATACATAAGGTTGCTATGAGTTGGACTCAACTCAGCAGCACCTAACAACAACAACAATATCAAATAAAGGTCATCTAAGTAGAAATACCTCTCTAGTACCTATCAGAACATTCTCAAGAATGTAATATTTTTTCTCCATTCTTCACTTCTAGTAATTCTCATTATAATTTTATGTTATGAAGTGCATGCAATGTGTTGCTTGGTATAAACCTTACTGAAATTCTTACAAACAATGAAATACACAATAAAATACAAAATATGATTAAAAGCAAGATTTACATACTTAAAGATTACATTCTTTTTACTAAATTTCCAATTGTAAGAAAGATTTTTCAGGTAAACCCCCACGTAAAATAACTTTAAAAAACAACTATTCTTTGTGAATCTATGAAGCTGGATATTTCTATTCCATTTATTTTGAATTATCTACACTATAGTCACTGTATAAAACAGTGTAGGCTTGTAAAAACTGTATTAATAAATATATTTGATCTTCCTTTTTTCATGGTTAACAAATCTAAAGACAGAGCTGAACAAATGCTAAGGCAATAATACTAACTATAATCTGAAATTAATTTAAGCATACAGTATGCTTTCTCTATGATGCGTAGTATATTAGAATTTTATTTTACCACTCTGTTAATGCATCAAAATCTGAAGATAAGCCTGGTGTTTTTGCTTAGGCCTGTAATCCCAGCAACACAGGAAGCTAAGGCAGGAAAATCGCAAGTTTGAGGCCAGAGGCAGTCTGCATCACTTACTGAGACCCTGTCTCAAAATAAAAAATTTAAAAAGGGGCTGACAGTATAGCTCAGTAGTAGAGCACTTGCCCAGCAAGCACAAAGTCCTAGGTTTAATGTCCTAATACAGAAAAAAAAAATCTGAAGCTAGAAAACAAGGTCAATAAGATTGTCTCCGTGAGGCTTCAGCAGCAGTACTAATAGTGTGCAGATATTCTTCATTTTTCTGAGTCTAGAAATTCATCCTGAAAAGTGACATTCTCTACTACTTCCATAGCTGTGACTTCATAAGCATTGTGCCACTAACAATCATGTCTTAATCATTATTCCCACATTCAAAGTACAATACCCATTTCTTAATGGTGGACGATTTATACCTGATTAAATATGGCATATCTTTAAATATGATACCCCTAGTATGATCAAGTCTGTAGCTATAACACCCTGGCATCTGATCCTGCCAATCTCAAAAGCTAAGCAAGGTTGGCCTGGTTAGTGCTTGGACTGGACACAGCCTGGAAATACCAGATACTGCATGCTAAGGAGAAGGGCCTGGCAGGCCACTCCCAAAACAATCCACCTCTGAAAATCCAATGAATGGCACAGAAGCACTGACATATTGCTGAGCATGGCACAGTGTTGGGGAGTGTTTTGTTCTGTTGTACTTTAAGTTGCTATAAGTCGGACCTGACTCCATGGCACCTAACAACAAGTATGATCTTGGTTAAATAATTGTTTGGGCCATTCATATCCTGGTAGAAAGCAAGATTGACTCCTATTAAATCTATGTAAATAAAGGGATATTGTAAAAATACTCAATATAATGTCTGGCCAACATCCTAGATAATTTTCTTAATTATTTTCATTCAGTTTTATTGCATCATAATCATAGACTTCACTAGGGGGATCATCTAAAAATTTAACTTAAATATTAGAAGTGGCAAATTTAGAGTTCTTATTAAGTGAATTGTGATTTCTCTGTTTAACCTATTTCATAGAATACTGATCTAAATCTCAGTTATTACAGTCATAATGGGTACATGCCCCTGAGGATTTATTAAATTTATAAGAAGTTGCAAGAATTGATCTATGAAGATTAACTATGTGATGCTCATATTAGTTTTCTATGCTGCATAAGCAATTACCACAAACTTAGTGACTTAAAACAACACATACATACTGCCACAGTTTCTGTGGGTCAGCAGTCCAGGCACAGTTTGTGTCCTGTGCTTATGATTTAACAAGGCTGCAATCAAGGTGTCAGATGAGCTGGGATTTCATCACAGACTGCTCTGGGAAAAGACCTGCTTTGCAGCCTCAAGTTGTTGCAAGAATTCGTGTGTGTGTGTGTGTGTGTGTGTGTGTGTGTGTGTGTGTGTGTGTGTGTGGCTATAGAATTTACGTGAGTTTGAATTTTTTCAAAACCTGAAGGGGACAGAGAGAAAAAAAAGGAGAAGAGAGACAGGCATAGTTATATAGTTTATATAATCATGCCTTCAATTCCATTAATACTTTTACCACAATATCTAAACTACTGTTAAACCCACCAAGTATATTTGAAATCACAGCCTTTTTGATTATTAATTTTTAAAAATTCTTCTGTGTTTGCTAAACATGTGCATGCTTTCCTTTACTTGTTTGTGAATGTATTATTATGATAGCTCTTTTTAATCTTATTGACAAAGTTCATCATTTTTGTCATTCTGTGACTTTTTGTTGTTAAGTATTTCTCTTTTTACGGGTCATAAGCTCATCATCTGCATGCCAAGTAACTTTTTTATTGGATTCTAGACATTGTTAATTTTTCTTTTTATTTTTAAGGCACATTTCAAAGATTGCTTAAGTATGTTAGGCAGGACCAGAGAAGCAGTCTTGGGCTAATTATGCCCATTCATCAGATAATAAATTACCTAGTGCTCCGTATGTTGTACGTGGCTTTTCTTTCTTAGTTGTTGGGAACATGAATTTCCTCTAGCCATGTATAAGCTCCAGGGATTCTTTCACTTCTTTCTTTTGCCTCATGTAATTTCTTCACATGTACAAATTCTACTATTTCTAGGAACTCCAAGCTTTCTCCTTTCCACACAGCTGCCCCTTTTCCAGTACTCTTCCCTGAAAATTCTGTTGTTTGTTGTTAGGAGCCATCAAGTCAGGTCCAACTCATAGCAACCCTATATATTACAAAACAAAACATTACCTGACACTATGCTGTGCCCTGCACTATTGTCAGTGCTTCTCTGCTGTTCATAGGGTTTTCAATGGCTGATTGATTGATTGCAAATTCTAGTCACCTCATGCTCTCAGTTATGCTTCTTAACTAATGAAGACTACCAAGTTCTGCTTTCTCTACATGGCTCTCTTGCATGGTAATTTAAAAGCTCTTTCCAGGCAGTTGGTGCCATCACAGGGCACATTCATTAAATTCCCTTTTCAAGTAACACTGTTTTTGGTCTTGTTCTCCATTATGTTGTTTCATATTCCCAGTTGTGATTTTTTTTATTTTATTGTTAAGGTGGATGTGTAAATACATTTCCTCTTATTCCATTATGGTGGAAAGAGAACTCCCCCACTCGTGTTTCTACTCAGGAATTCAGATGCAGTCCTTCCCTGGAGGGACTCAGGCCTCCAAGGACAGGCACTGCCAGCCTGTGCTGCTGTCTCTGAGCTGGTACAGTGGGGTTGTTTTAAGGAGTATGGGGGAAAATGGGCTTCCATTCCAACTGTTCCTCTATCCAACTTTCGCTGCTAGGACAAAGTTTAGCTGGGGTGATTCCTTACAGCAACAGCAAGCAACATTGAAGGGAACAAGTTCTTTTTTCTTATGTCTCTCACTACTGCCCTCTTTCCTTAGAACCTAACAGGGAGCCATTTGATAAAGGGAAAACTATGGTTTTCCAGGTCTGACTTCACAAACTGAATAAAGGGTGGTGTAGGGAAACATGGCTTCACCAGCCAGATCAGAGGCTGTAGGTATTACAGCAGAGTCCGTCTGTGGCTCCATCAGAGCTTACCTTGGCTACTGAGAGATGCTTCATCCCAGAGAAGTCCATTCCTGGCAGCTCATATCTAATGACTGCTCACCATAGGGCTGGGATTTAGCTCAGTGGGTAAAGTGCTGCGATGCAGTCTCTGAGGCCCCGAGTTCAATTCCTAGCACCGCAAAAATGGAAGCAGGGCCTGGCAATCCACTCCCAAGGTAATCCTGAAGCACCCAGCCATTGAAAACCCTATGAGGGTTGCTATGAGTCGGATACCAACTCAACGGCACCTAACAACAACAACAACACCATAGGCCAGCCTTTAACTCTGATGAGCCATGTATTCTCCAGAGCTATACACGGAACTGAGCAAGTTTTTGCAGTTTGATAAAACCAATGTTGCAGCTCATCTTTTCCATCTCCCTTCCATGAGTGCTCTTCCTTCCATGAGTGTTTCCATGATAGCCTGCTTGTCAAACTGAGTCTCAGTGTATGCTACTAGAGCACCCAGCCTCGGACTGTTGGTGCAAAGTTGGGACAATAGCTTGATAACCAGTGGAGCCCATCTCCTTGGCCACACAATATCCTATCTACATATATTCCAAATTCTGTATAAGAGGAATAGCCTCATGACCTCAGCCAACAATTCTTCTTAATTATCTTCTCTATACGTGAAGACATTATTACTCTTTTCTTAAGGGGAAGATGCAAAATCCCAGCAGTCACATTGTTAAATGACAGTAATAGGGTCCATGTCTTTAACAGAACTATTTGAATGTTCTGAAGTTAAGCACAAATCTTTAAGTTAACCATCACAACAATCTTTATTTAAGATAATAAATAACAGAAGGGACAGAAAAAAATATTAGTTCATAAAACAAAAATGCATATATAAAAATAGAAAAAATATTCTTGGCTGCCATTGTCTTCATCCAGGTCATAAACTCATTACAGAGATTGCAGCTTGAGTTTCCACTTCCTACTTCCCTCTCTACTTCCCACTCATGTTTTCTTTATCTCAGTGAGGAACTTGGTTTTCCTATTTATCCTGCGGAACAACTCAACCCTTAATTTTAGAATGATCTGACTCTAATTTAAAGATGCTGCCTTTTTTGATTACCACTGGATGCAAAAGTTGTAAAAGACTTCACTCTAGATATTACTCAGACCCTTTTCTCTATTCTACATTTCTCCTTGATATTTTGGATGGGTCATCCAGCCAGTGGAATAACCATCCTCTGTGCATATTATCCTGATGTCATTGGGAGAACAAAATGGCTACGCGGCAAACTCTACTTTCAATTCAGAGGAGGCATTCCTGGGTTTTTGTTGAAACATTCCTCTCTTGCCAACTGTATCTACAAATCAGCAGAGCTCAAAGTTGAGGAAACAGAAACCAAAGATTATGGGGATAGGTTTTTAGTAGATTATTGAAGGCAAACTTTGATGCTTCCCTTTCTTGATTTCTAGATTCTTGTATTCTGTGACTAAAGAAATAAAGTGGTCTCTTTTCAGGTAAGAAAAAATCTTCTCTGTGGATGTATAGCTTCATTGCATGGGCACTTTCTTTACCATTGTTGGAGCTACTGCAGTGCTTACTCAGGCATCAAGGCACCTTCAGAAGACATAGGGAAAACTACCACCCTAGGAGGCTTACAAACTTCATTCTATATGAAAGAAAACCATTGTTTCAAAGTGCCATTTCCCAACAATCTACTATGAGTCCAGCCAGCAAAAGTAAGGTGCAACGTCTATCCACAGCATTATGGATCACAATATAGAAAAGTGGATTTGGAGACAAGAAACAATAGCTTATTAACCCACACAGCCTACTTGCAGGAAAAGAGAATGTATTCCCTATGCACTTATGGCCCACAAACTATACACGTAAAGATCATAATATGCCCATAGATCACGGTCAAGTTTAAACTTATTCTAAGGGCTGTGATATTAGAGAATGTTGAGCAGGAAAATGACACAATTTGGCTTCTCTTTCAAAATATTACCTTAGTTATTCTATGGAAGAGAAGTGTTCTCTTTGGATGCCTGTTGGATGTGATGGAGAAGGCTGAGGATGTTTATTGTGAGGCACTTTAAATCATTCAAGAGATTTTGAATAGGTACTTGGATGATTGGGTCTTGTGTAAAGTGGTCTACACTACATTTGTGGATTTGAAAGTCATCACCATATGGGGGATATTTAGAGAATGTGACTTAGACCAGATAATGATTAAGATGCTTCAGAGAAGATGAGTACCTAGTAAATTAAATAAACTGAAGACTGAGTTCTGGACTTTTCACATATTTATAATCAGCTAAAAATATACACTCCTAAGGAATCCAACTTGGTAAATACTCTGGAGGCTAATCATCTAGGGATTTTTCCAAATATCTATGCAAAATAATTTCCAATCATAAAGTCTAGTAAGAAAGTGTTATCTGGGTAGGCCGGGCCGGTGGGGCACGCCTGTAATCCCAGTGGCTTGGGAGGCAGAGGCGGGAGGATTGCAAGTTTGAGACCAGAGGCAGTCTGTGTAACTTAGTGAGACCCTATCTTGAAAAGTAAAATAAAAACTGGGCAGGGGGCACAGCTCAGTGGTCCAGTACTCGCAAAGCATGCAGGTGCAAGGCCCTGGGCTCAAACCCCAGTACCACACACATACACACACACACACACACACACACACACGCACAAAAAAAAAAAAAAAAACAGAAAGTGTTATCTGGGTTAAGTTGTAAGCAGGGGCCCAGCACCGTCTGTGTGATGCTTTTCTCAATATTAGTCATGGCTATGAGGCATTCGGGGCTGGGATTTGGTTCAGTGGGTAGAGCGCTGCACTGCAGTCTCTGAGGAACCGAGTTCAATTCCCAGCCCCGCAAAAGTGGGAGAAGGGCCTGACAATCCACTCCCAAGGCAATCCCGAAGCACTCAGCCATTGAAAACCCTATGAGGGTCGCTATGAGTCGGATACCGACTCCACGGCACCTAACAACAACAACATGAGGCATTCACGTAGATTACAGCCACTTGCAGAAAACACTTAGAAATCTCTTGCTCTGATGGGAAACTAAAAGTATGAACTTGAAATTTTATATAGAATGGATGCTGATCTCCAACTGTATTAATATTGAGCTTCAATAGTCATTACTTTTCAGATATCTATACAAGTGGGATACTCAAATGTATTGATTATAATGATCTTTTACCTGCTCTTTTCTCCTCTTCTTTTTTCCCCTAAATTACTCCAAACCAGCATTGTTAGGGCTCAGATGAGAAGTAAAATCTTAGGCAAAAAAAAAAATTCTTTTTCTTTTGCTTGTTTTCAGTACCAGTGGCTAAACCTAGGGCCTCATGCATGCTAAGCAAGTACTCTACCACTGAGCTGCACCCCCAGCCACTTTTTTATTTTGAGACAAGAGGATCCTCCTGCCTCAGCCTCCTGAGTCACTGGGATTCTAAGCATGAGCTATGACACCCAGAAATCAGGCAATGAAATATTCTTACAAGTATCAATGAAAGTATAGTTAAAATTATCAAAGCATGGAGAGTTTTTAATTTGTATCATATTTTGCTGTAGACTGTTTAGCTTCAGAATCAAAACACCTTTTCCTGAAAGCCTGTCCAAGAGACTGATTCAGCATATCTGGAACAGTGCCCAGGATTTGGTATTTGCAAAAGTTCCACAGATGGTTCTAAATATCAGCTGCATTTGGGACCATCTGAATGTCACTATGAGGGACCTTAATGATAGTAAACTTATATGGCAGTACCTCCATAGATGAATCACAGTACTTCATCAATGAAAAGGTAATGGTTGTGGTCACAACAAAGACAATGCCATAATTATTTTAAAGTGTGAAATTTTGTACAAAAGTAAGGATCAAAGAAAGAACCATTTAGTTATAATATTCAACCAGTAAATCATCAGGGAAGAGGGTCTGTTGCACTTATACTTCAATCTATATAGAGAGCAGCATGATTGTCTGTAAGAACTGTCCTCCTCTGACAAGCTATTTGCCACAAATATTAGGACATTTTATGGACATTCCTGCCCAGAAGCATCCAGGACCAAGAAAACTTAGTCCACATCTGGGGACAAGAGGTGGAATTATCAAGACCTATCAGTTTGGTCACTGTGACATATTCCCTTTCTTGAATAACATACCATCTCCCATTTATTGCCCAGACAATTTAACTGTAAGATCTTTTCATAAACAAACTCTAATTAACATCCTTCGTATGGAAATTTAGATGGTAAGGGCATTCATTAAGTGATGTTTTGATGAGATTTTCCCCCAGTTAGCAATTCAGCTAAATGAATGTATCTATTCCATAAACATAAATCCCTGAGTGTAACACCACTTGTTATTGCCTAAATCAAGCAGTTTTTTGTTAAACATTTAATCACATTTTTAAACCACGAGTTAGTTTATGCTTTCTGGAAGAAAATGAGTTATAAAATCCCACATATGACTTGTCAACTGCAGCCATAGCACCCTAGCATCTGATCCTGCCTGATCTTGGAAGCTAAGCAAGATCAGCCTGGTTAGTCCTTGGATGGGAGACCACCTGGGAACACCAGGTGCTGCAGGCTAGGGAGAAGGACCTAGCAATCCATTCTTGAAACAATCTGCCATTGAAAACCCTATGAATGAGAGAAGCACTAACAATAGTGCCAGGCATGGCACAATGTCGAGGAGTGTTTCATTCTGTTGTGCTTAGGGTTACTATGAGTCAGACCCAACTCGACAGCACCTAACAACAGTAGCAAATGACTTAGGCTGGTTTTGAATATAAAACTTATCATGAGGGTCTTAATGTACTAGCACCTTTTCTAAAATAGCTCATGCCACTTTCAGATTTTCAAGGAATAAAAGATTTTGCATTGTATTCTAGAAAAACACAGAGTTAATGGGGGTTCAGAGTTACAGTGTAAACACTATCATAGTGACAGAGCACGGACCCAAAGCAACGCCCCCACATCATGCAAAATATTAATCTTCCATACTCAAAACTGCCATGGGACAGAGAGAGGGATTCATAGAGTGTAAAGAACTATGAGTCTTATTTATATTAACATAGAATCAAAAAGAACAAACTGCAACTTTCTCCCTATTTAATGCTGGGACAGATAATTTAGAAGTAGTAAATCAGGAATTCAACTGTAGGAGCTGTATGCAATCCCTAGTACTATTAAATTGTATATTTTTTACTGTAAAATAAAAACAAGACAATAACAACAAAATTACCACCAACAGTGACATTTATCATCACAATTAACATTAAAATTATAGCTTCAGTTTCATAAGAATCTCGAAGATATTAGGCAGAGTATTAATACTTTATACTCTTTAAGTTTTAATTGTACTTAAGTATCTCACTTGCTCCACAAAGTATACGTATTTAACAAAAGGAACCATAGGAAAATAAATAATTTGCCAAGTGCAACACAGCTAGAAAGTGATGGAGTTAATCCTCTAAACAAGATTTTCTTAAACTGAATTAGACCTGAAGACCCCTTTGGTTTGACTGGTACAGCTGTGATGGTTTAGTTATTTGAATGTGTTTAGGGTGGCACTGAGCTGGAATTTGGCTCAGTAGGCAGAGTGGTGATCTGCACTCTCTGAGTACCCAGGTTCAATCCCTAGTGCCTCAAAAATGAGAGAAGGACATGAGAGAAGGCAATCCATCCCCAAAGCAATCCTGAAACAATCAGCCATTAAAAACCCTATAAGGGTAACTATGAATTGGACATGACACGATGGCACCTAATAAGAGCAGCACTAATTCTCTTGTCATTTTTACTTTTGTTCCTCCTTGATTTCCTTATTTTGTGTTAAGCACATATTTTACAATGCTCATTTTAATTTCTTTGCCCACTTTATGACTTATTTTTAAGAGGATGCAGTCGTTCAAACAGAACATGGAACACTACCTATTTTAAAGTCAAGAAAGGTGTGCATCAGGGCTGTGTCCTTTTGGCTCACCTCTTCAGTTCCTATGCTGAGCAAATAATCTGAAAACCTGGACTTTATGCAGAAGAATGTGGTGTCATGATTTGAGAAAGACTCATTAACAACTTGTGTTATGCAGGTGACACAAATGTGCTTGCTGAGAGATAAAAGGATTTGAAACATTTACTGGTGAACATCAAAGAACATAGCCTTCAGTATGGATTATACCTCAACAACAGCAAAACAAAAATCCTTACAATTGGGTCAGGATGCAACTTTATGATATGTAGAGAAATGATTGATATTGTCCAAGGGTTTGCTTTACTTGGTTCTGCAGTCAACACCCATGGAAGCAGCAGTCAAGAAATCAAAAGATACATTGCTTTGGGAAAAGCTGTGGCAAAAGATCTCCTTAAAGTTTTGAAAAGTAAAGATGTCATATTGAAGATGAAGGTGCACCTGACTCATGCCATGGGTTTTCAATAGGATCATATGGTTGTGAAAGCTGGACATTGAATAAGGGAGACAGAAGAATTGATGCTTTGAATTATGGTGCCGGAAACTGCTATTTAAAATACCATGGACTGCCAAAAGAACAATCGGTCCTAGAAGAAGTGCAACCAGAGTGTTCCTTGGGAGCAAGGATGACTAGACTGCATCTGACATATTTTGGAAATGTAGTCAGGAGGGTCCAATCCCTTGAGAAGGACATCATGTTTAGGAGAGCGGCAGGTCAAACAAAAAAGGAAAGGCTTCATGTAGAGGGATTGACATAGCATCTGCACCAATGGGCTTAACATAAATAAAACTGTATATGGCACAGAATCAGGGAGTTTTTCATTCTCTTGTACATAGGGTCGCTACGAGTAAGACCTGACTTGATGACACCTAAAAATAACAATAGAGTATGGGGAGTTACTGCTCTAAAAGTAGGTTTCATAGCTCATATTATTAACAGAATTCCATTCAATATATATAAAGCAACTAAATTTAAAAGAAAATTGTCCATACCTTTAGAGAAAAAGAAATAAGTGAGACAAATATTTATAACATCACATTAGGAATTGTTTATTTTTTCTAATTTTAAATTAGCAATCCAGCAGTGAAAGCTATTTACATTAAGGTGGAAAGTAAAGATACTATACGACTTTTTAGAATATTATAAGCTGATTTAGATCTGGGATGAATTAACTTTATCTTTTCTTCTCTATTGAATTATATATCTTAATGTAGGTGCTTTCTAGTCTCCATAATAAAAGATCAACCAAAGCAAAAATCTTTGTGTTAAATGTATCATTAAATATATCTTCATTGTTTACCTTCAATTCTACATGGAAAAAAAAAGAAAAATGAAAAATAAATAGACAAAAATAATTACAATGACTTTGAAAATACAGAAAAATATTTAAAGCTAGCAATATGTCAGTGGATTTTTTAACATTCAGAGATCTTGATCAGAAAATGATAAATGTTCAGGAGACCGAGGCAGGAGGATTTCAAGTTTGAGGCCAGAGGCAGCCTGAATAACTTATGGAGACTTCATCTAAAAATAAAAAAGGGCCTGAGGATGCAGTTCAGTGGCAAAGCACTCATGTAGCATGTGTGAAGCCCCGGATCCAACCAATCAATACTACAAAAGAAAAAATAACAAGAAGGAAATACTTGGGTGTCATTTCAGAGAGATTATATAGGCAAAGTTTCTAGAATAAGAAACCTTAAAATACTCTAAGACATATTTTTATTATTCAAATAATAGTTAATAATAATTTATCCAAGACGAATTCAATTTTGCACTGCTACATTTTTAACAAACTGATCTGTTCATTAAAAAGTAATACAGAAAGCGAGGCAGTTTTTACTATTAACTAAATGAAGTTTCTTTATAAACTGAGTAAATATGAATCAGCACGCCCAAAATTGTACCCCTAACTTTTGCTCTGTAACTGAAAAGAGTAACTGAGAGAAAATACTACTTAAAAACTAATTACATACTTTTCTAAGATACCATTTTTTAAAAAGTGCAAGACACATCTGGCTTGACATTTGTAAAACTCCTGTAATTAAAGGGAAAGAAATAACCATAGTGGAAGTTATTCAAGGTTTTTGTGTACTTCACTAAATTTTCTGTGTTTAGCTTTGACCATAGCTAAAAAAGCTTGTGATTTGGCTCAATTGGTAGAGCACTGCTCTGCAGACTCTGAGGTCCCAGGTTCAATTCCCAGCACCACAAAAATGAGAGAAGGATGTGGCAATCCACTCCTGAGGCAATCCTGAAATAATCAGCTATTGAAAACCCTATGAGGGTCTCTATGAGTCGGACATTACTTGATAGCACATAACAACAACAATATCTAAAAAATATATAAAAATTATACATTGTTGAAATGGAAGGTACAAAGTTTTGTGATCAATATTCTGAGTATCTGATTTTCAACCAGTTTTCAGTGATTTTTTCTTTCTTCCACTGCAGTCTACAAATTACTTGATTGTATAACTCACTTTATCTCTCTGTTAATATGATGATGCAAACTTGGCTAAAATCAGAGTATTCTAGATCTGTAGCCATTGAACTGCCACATGAAACTATTTCAGTAACTGATTTGATGTAAATCATTAACTTATTCTTCCACCTGAAATAAACACATGACATGCACTAGTCTAGGTGTTGATACACAGCAGGGAAAAGGACAGAAAATTTCCTGCTTTCATGAAGTTTTTTTAACAGTTGAAGTTTTAGCCCAAGCACAGGAGAAACTCAGCATCCAAGATTATTCAAACCAAACAGAAATTACAGCCCCTTTCTTCTGCCTTTCAGTGAAAAGACATCTTCTCCTCCTCATTTTCCATTTAGTTTAAATCACTTACTTAGGAAGGGCAAGGACACATCCTCATTGTCCTTGGAATCACAAGAGTGAGAAACAAGACAAATATTTCTGTTTGATTCTGGAAAATCATATGAAGATCCATTCATATAGTTATGAATCCCACACAGTATTATTTCATTTTAAATTTTAAGTTAAAAAATGCCTATGCAGTTGCTATATATGAGTAATGCCACCTAATGGCTGAGATACATTGAAAAGTTTCACTCAATCCTTTAAAGGCACTGTGAAGAAGATATTGTTATAAGAATTTTACATTTTAAAACAAAACAAAATAATAAAAAGAGGCACAGAGAAATGAAGTACTTTGGCCAAAGTTACAAAGATGGCATGTGACAGAGCCAGGATTAGAATCTAAACATTTGAGTTCCAGAGTCCATGTTTTTGACTAATGTGAATGCAGTTTTTCACACAATTGAGAAATTTCCTGGGACCCAAGTGGAGTTCATTAGGGAAATGGTAAATACGTTTTCCTTCAGTTACTGGGAAAGAGCGAACTATAGCACTTAAAATTTTGTTAAACTGGTAAAAAGAGATAATTTTGAGCAAAATTAATGATCCAATTGTAGTTTCTAACTGGGAAAGGTCCATGTGGTTTTCTCTTTAAACCATGAGGGTATGTGTCTAATAGTTTGCTAAGCTTTAGTAGGTCTTGAAAGGCTGTCAATAACAAATTATTTACTTTCATAAAAGTGGAATGTGTACCTCTGCAAATAAGTACTTACAGGAAAACAACCAAAACTGACAAAAAAATTGTCAAATTCAGTTGTTTGGAAATTTGGAAATTAACCAATGGCTAGTGAGAGTCAGAGGAGCTGCTGAACTCAGGGTCAAAGAGTCACTTTGAAAATACAATCGCCACCAGATGGTGTATAACTGTAATCCCAGTGACTCTAGAGGCAGAGGTAGGAGGATTATGAGCTAGAAACCAAAGGTAGCCTGCATAACTTAGACCCTATCTCAAAATAAAATAATAAAAAATGGGTGCAACCTCGTGGTTCAGCACTTGTAAAATATGTGTGAGGCCCTGGGTCCATCCCCCAAGTACGACAAAGGAAAGATAGAGAAAGAAAAGAAAGAGAAAGAAGAAAGAAAAGAAAAAAAGGAAGGAAGGAAGGAAAGAAAGAAAAAAGGGGGGGGGAGTGTAAAAAACAGCAGCCCTGCAGCCACTAGAGGGGGCAGGTGAGTTGGGAGCGCCTAAAGAAACCTGGCTCCTAGAGCATTGCCACTACTGGACCAGTGACACAGCTCCTAGGAAAAGCTCCATTTGCAGAATGTTATTATTTGGCTTCATTTTGGAGCCTACTCCATGGGTAAACCCTATTCCCAAGGAATTTGTTGAAAAGAGCCAAAGGCAATTGTTTAACATCCCAACTCCCCAAGCTGCAAATACAAGTTGAGACATCCAGGAGTGTGGCAACAATGTAAAAGAAAGATTTGAGGAACAAGACGCCCACAGAAGGCTTTTTAAAGTTCTTTAAAGTTCTGACATATTCCCAGTGATGGAGCAGAAAGCACACATGGACAGGGCTATGCCTATGCAGGGAAGAGAAGGTCTGATGTATCACTACTGGCTAATATCAAAATCCCACATGGGCAGCAAGAAAAGCCAAGTTAGAATTTCAGCCTATCTCACTGTAGAAGCTATGTGTCAGCCGGAACAGATAGAGTCCCCTTCAACACAGTGTTGAGACTCAATGATTCTAAAAATTAAATTAATAAAATCTCCAACCATCTCACTTGGGGGTCACTGAACAAATTGAGCAGATACTTTAATAGCCAACACAACACAAAGAATATAAAACTTTGCTAAATTAGTGTAAAAAAGTGGAAAAAATAAATAGCAGTAACAACAACAACCAAAAAAAACTGTTGGGAATGAGGGGAACTGATTTATACAATTTCTATGCTACTTTATCTCAAATGTCCAGTTTTCTACAACAAGAAAAATATAAGACAAACAAAAGAAACATGTTTCTCATACAAAGGAAAAAAGAAGCAGCTAGTGGAAACTATCCCTAAGGGGGCCCAGATGTTAAGCTTATTAACTAAATACCTTAAATCTTTTTTGGGGGGGAGCTAAAGGAAACCATATCTGAAAATTTGAAGTAAAGTATGACAGTGATGTCTCACAAAGTAGATAACATCACTAAAGATAAAGAGGACATTAAAAACAATCAAAGAGCAATTCTGGTGCTGAAGAATGCCATACCTGAAATGAAAAATTCCTTAGCAGAATTCAAGAGCAGATCTGAGTTAGCAGAATAAACAGTCAATGAAATTGAAAATTAGTCAACTGAGAACAGTCATTCAGAACAGAAAGAAAATCAATGAAGAAAAGTGACCAAAGCCTCAGAGTCTATGTGGGATATCATCAAGCACACCAGCATACACATAGCATACTTTCAGGAAGAAGAAGATAAGGTGAGAAATAAACCAGAAATAGTATTTGAATAAAGTGTGGCTGAAAACATCTCAATTTGATGTCTTCCAAGAAGCTCAAATAAAGTAAATCCAAGTAGTAAAAACTCAAGAAGATCAGCACATGGACATATAATCAATCAATCAAAGCCTAAAGACAGAGATATAATTTTGAAAATAATAAAATAAAAATGATTTATCATTGATGCATATGAGATTCTCAATAAGATTAACTGGTGAGTTTTCATCAAAAAATGGAGATCAAAAGGCAAGGGGATGATATATTCAATATTCTGAAGGGAAAATATCAAATCCAAATTCCAAACCCAGCAAAAATGATTTATTCAAAGGAAAGAGTAACTGGGTATGTGGATGACAGCTGTAACCCCACCACTCAAGTCCTTGAGGAAGAGGAATCTTTAAAAAAAAAAAAAAAGGAAATGAGAAGAAAAAGAGAGTTATTTAGGAAAAATCGCAGAGTAAGACATTCAAAGAATTGGTCTTCTTCTGAAGCAACAACCACTAAGCTGGCAAAAACTGACATAAACAATATTTTTTTGAAATCTAGGATCTGATTTTAAAAACTTACAGCAACAATGAGAATGCTTAAGGAAGAAAATGCAGCTGAATTATCTTAGGAAAGTGCTGTATCATTTTTGCCTACCTGTCTAATATCCCCACCTCCCAAACATGGACATAAACATGTAGAAAGTAGCCTGCAGTCCTGCAGTAGCCAACCAGGGCATGAATATGGATGGAGTTCTTAAAATACTATGATTGTTTGGATTCCCTAAAGGACAAACAAAGAGGATGAGTTTTCTTTTCCCACCTTTTAGCTGGAGGAGGCAACAGAAGCAACTGTTGAAATATCTAAAGACATATATTACTTAGGAACACCAGGGGCGAGTGGTGCTGGATGGAGCTACCAGCAGACATAACCAAAGCCTGGGGAGGAAGAATTTGAAATGAATGTTTCACAAGGTATAAAAGCTTGGAAGATCTATTGTATATACTGGAGAAACACAAATAAAATGCATATACCCAGGACCAGACCCACACTCTTTTTAAAAAAGAGACCTGAGAGGATGATAGGCTTACATCTCATATGAATCTATTGCCTCCAGATAAAAAGGCAGAGGTTAAAGCAGACTTTAAGCAGCCTGCCTGATCATTGAAGGCATACTCCTGCTCAGAGCCAAGCAATTAGAACAAGAGAACATTATTTTTGTTTGTGTTTAAGGAATGTGTTTCAACTTGTTTAAAGCAGGGCTTCAAACCCATGAAAAATTTGGTTCAAGTTTGGGTGTGGGTTCAATACAGTAAAATTTACAGGGTGAGGGTGAAGGTTGAAAATTTTAAGCTTATGTGTAGATAGACTAATAAATTTTTTTCATTTTTTTCAATTTTTAAATAGCTAATGATACAAAAAAGAAAAACAAATTTCAGGCTCAAGTTCAGAAAAAAAATTTAATAATGCTAGAACTGGAATGGGTTAAAGGTTCAGGTTTAGGTTTGAAGTCCAGCTGTGTATACACAGGATTTAAACCCAAAGGAGAAGGGAACCCAAACCCTCTAAATTTTAACATATTGAACCCACACCAGAACCTGAACCCAGTTTTTGGGGGGTTTGAAACCCTGGTTTAAATAAATACTTGTCATGACACAGGATAATTCCTTAGATGGTGGTATAGGAGCTCAGTGATTACACATAAAAAGGATGCAATTTCTTTAACAAATATAACTCAGAAAAGTCATAATATAGATGGATGACTGCAGTCCTTAATAATCAACAACAAAACTTGGGCAAAGAGAAGATGCCTTCCAGAGGTGCCACATGATACTATTCAAAAGTTCAGTTTTCAACAAAAAGTTACAAAGCTATAGGAAAGTATAGCCCATTCACAGGAAAAATAATTGTTATTGACAAGGGAAGTCCAGACATTGGGCTCTTTGAAACAATTGTCTAAAATGTACTTAAAATGCTAGAGGAAACCGTAGATAAGGAACAAAAGAAAATCTATGTGGAAAACTAGGAACTATCAATACAGACATACAGATTTGAAAAAGAAAACTGGTAGAAATTCTATACCTGTGCACTACATTGAAATGAAAAATTCACTTAGGGGTTCAATAGGAGATTCAATCATACAGATTAAAGAATTAGTGAACTTGAAGATAGGGTAAATTTAATTGGAATATAAAGGGGAAATATTGAAGAAAATGAACAGGGCCTAAGGGACTTATAGGAGAAAATCAAGTGAGCCCATATACATAATTGGAATCACAGAAGGAAAATAGAGAAAAAGATAGAATGAATTTTTGAAAGAATAATGGTGTAAAACATCAAATTTGATGAAAGGCATGAATCCATATAGCCAAAAAACTCAAGAACTCAAAGTGGTAAACTTAAATAGATATTACCAAGACATATCACAACCTGTGAAAACACACACACACACACACACACACACACACACACACGCACGCACACAGAATCTTGAAAGTAGCAATAAATGAATGAGTTTCAACATTCAATGGATCTTCAATAAATTTAATGGCTCATATTTCTTTATCAAAACCATAGGAGTCAGGAGACTGAAAGATGACATATAGAGTACTAAAAGTACTCTCTCGGTGTCTCTCTGTATTTGTCTCTCTTTCATTCTTTGTCTCGCTCTCCAACTCACTCTCTCTCTCAATCAAGAATTATATACCCAGTAAAATTGTTTTTTGAAGGTGAAATTAGACATTCTCAGATAAATAAAAACTTCGTAAAATTTTTCAGTGGTAGACTTTCCATACTAGAAATGCTGAATGGAGTCTTTTGGATTTAAATGAAAAGGCATTTGATAGTAACATGAAATTATTTGAAGTTATTATAACTTGAAGTTATTTGAGGAAATAAGGAACATTAGTTGTGGGGCATTGCCTGCCACTGGTCTCCCTCTGGCTGTAGGCCTCTGGTCGAGAGCAGGACCCAGCCACTAAAGACTTGCTGGTCAGTGATGGCTACCAAAGAGCTGCAACACCTGAAGAGAAGGCTTACACCCATCGCTACTCTGAGAAGCCTTGAGAAAGGCAGGCTCAGATATTTATGCCCACAGTGACTTCTCGCTTCTCAGCTCCAAAGGATGACTCCAAATCTCTGGATGTTAGACAGCACTTTATTGTAGCTCTCTTTCTCCACATCAGTGGCATGACCTTGAGTGCCCTGTGCACTGCACTTATATATCCTTCAGGGACCAATAAGAGACTGCCATGTATTAGGGAGTGATTTTTTTCAGGTGGGAGACGCAAATGGAGCATTGAAAGGGGAACCAATCATGGCATGTTCCTTAAGGGGCCAATAGGGAGCCTTTGGGTAATTGAAGAATGGCCAATCAGGTGTCAAGGGGTCTGAGGAGGGGAGTTGGACACTGGAGCTATCTTGGTGAGCTCAACACCCCAAAGTTCCCAGGTGTAGGACAGAGGTTACTGCCCTGGGAACGAGTCTCAGACCTCCAAGCAAGCAGGCCAGATTGGCCTTGTGGCTAGCTGCCTCTTTACGCAGTGCCCTACAATTAGTAACAATCTAGGTAATATCAAATCCAATATTATTGTATTCTTGAGTTTTAGCTACACATTTTATTTCCTATATGATTTAAAGGACATATATATATAAATATTTAAATCCCTGTTAAAGTATACACTCTGTATAATAATATAAATGTTAACAATAGCAACATAGAGGGTAGAATTGGGCTATATACTAACTGTTTTTGTATGTTTTTGAAGCTAAATAGATGTCCATCCAAATTAGATTGATACTAATTTAGGTTATTCAATGTAATCCCCAAAATAACTACTGAAAAATAATTTTAAAATATACATAAAAAGAAATGAGGAGGAAATTAAAAGGTACATTAAAAACTTAATCAAGAACAAAGGAAGATAATACTAGAGGAACTGAAGAATATAAAAGATATAATACATGTGGAAAATAAGTAGGAAAATGACAGAACTACTTCTTTATCAATAATTACTTTAAAGGAAAATATGTTGTTGTTGTTGGATTGAGGGAAGTTGTTGGCATTGTTTTATGTAGTGCTGGGGATTTAACCCAGGGCCTCACATGTGCTAGGCAGGTGCTCTACCACTGATCCATATCCCTAGACCAATTCAGTTTAGCAATTGAAAGACAGAGACTGCCAGAATGAATTTTAAAAGATGACCCAACGATTTGCTGCCTACAAGAGACTCACTTTACATGCAAAGACACAAGCAATTTGAAAGTGAATGAAATAAGGTATTTCATAGAAATATCGACCAAAATACAGCTGGGGTGACTTTCACTCAAATATTTAAAAGAAAAAAACGGCCATTGTATCATGGTGAGAAGGTCAGTTCATTAAGAAGATGTAATTATTATAAACATCTGAACAGCATGTGCAAGGACCTTAGTTTCACCCTCTAGTACTGAAGAAAAAAATATAAACAGAAAACAAGAGAGCTACAAAATATATGAAGTAAATGCTGTCAGAATTGAAGGAAGACATAGATAGTCTACAATATTTGGAGACCCAATATCCCACTTTCAGTAGTAGATAAAATATTTAGCCAAAACAATCCTTTAGGAAATAGAGGAATTGAGCAGCACTATTAACCAACTAGATCTAGGAGGCATATATAAGACACTCTGCCCAATAATAGCAGAATGTATATCCTTCTCAAATATCCTGGTAGTTCCTTCAGGATATACCAGATATCAAGCTATAATATTTTCTTAAAAAATTAAAATATTGGAATTACACAAAATATCTTTTTCAATCATTAGAATGAAACTAGAAATCAACCACAAAAGGAAAACAGAAATTTCACAAATATGTGGAAATTCAACTTCCAAACTCTTTTTTTTTTCTCTTTTCAGGTATGAGAGTGTTAAACCGAGGGCATAATGCATGCTAAGCAAGTGCTCTACCACTGAGGTGCACCCAACTCCCTTTCTATTTTTTTTTATTTTTATTTTTGAGATAAGGTCTTGCTAAATTTCACAGGCTGCCTCTGGACTTGAACTTGTGATCCTCCTGCCTCAGCCTCTTGGGTTCCTGGGATTACAGATGCATGCCATTGTGCATGAATCTAAACAACCAACTCTTATGTAACAAATAGATCAAAGGATATATCAAAAAAGAAACCAGAAAAAGACTTTTAAACAAAAAATGAAAGTACAACATACAAAAATTTGCAAAATGCAATAAAATCAATATTCAGAAGAAAATTTATAGGTACAAATGCTAATATTAAAAAATAAATAATTTATAAAAGTATTTTTATACCTGAATGAATAAGAAAAAGAAGAGTAAACTCAATTCAAAGCATGCAGAATAAATTAATAAAGTTTAGATAATGGAGAAATGAAATAAAGAATAGAAAAACAGAGAAAATAAGTAAAATCAAAAGATGTTTCTTGTAAAATAAGGGCAAAATTAACAAAACTTTAGTTGTTGTTAGGTGCTATTGAGTTGAGTCCAACTCATAATGACCCTCCTAGGGTTTTCAATGACTGATTGTTTTTGGATTGCTTTGGGAGTGGATTGCCATGTCCTTCTCCCATTCTTGTGGTGCTTTGGATAGAACTGAGAACCTAACAGAACACAGAGCAGCAGTCTACCAACTGAGTTAACCTCAGCCCCAAAACTTTAGTAGAAAGATTTAAAAGGAAAAAGAGAAATAAAGAGAAGGTACAAATAGCTAAATTCCAAGGGGTGAGTGAAAACATTGCTACCTACTTTACATAAAGTAAAAGGATTATAAAAATATTATGAACAATTGCATATCAACAAGTTAAATAATCTAGATAAAGCTGACAAACGGCTGTAACCATAACAATTTTAAAAACCTATACAGAAAAATAAAAAATCTTAGTAGATGGATAACAAGAGTCTGAGTCCATAGTCAAAAATCTCTGACAGAAGAAAAGAAATTTATTATTTCTACCAAATATTTTAAAAGAATTAAAACAAACAAATTAAAACAAAACCCATCATAAACATAGATGCAAGAATCCTCAACAAAATACTAGCCAACTAAATCTAACATAATATTAAGAACATTATACAACATGACCAAGTGAGATTTATGCCAGGAAAATAAGGGTGATTCAAGATCTAGAAATCAATCAATGCAGTACAATATTCATAGAATTTATACACTGAAACCTTCAAAATATTTCTGTAAGAAATTTAAGAACACCTAGATAAATGGAAATGCATCTCCTTTTAATCAATTGGAAGACTTTTTGTTTGTTTTGTCATGTTTTGTTTCAGTACTAAGGGATTAAACCCAGGGCCTCAAGTATGATAGGCAAGTATTCTACCATTAATTAAGTCAAACTCCAGTCCCCTTTATATTTTCTTTCTTCCTTTTCTTTTTCAGTACTAAGGGACTGAACCAAGGGCCTCAAACACACTTTGTAAGTGTTTTACCACTAAGTTGCACCCTCAACCCCCTTTTTGGTTTTAACTTTGTGACAAGGTTTTGCTAATTTATGGAATTTGCCTCTGGCCTTAAACTTGTGACCCTCCTGCCTCTGTCTCCCAGGTTGCTGGGATTATAAGCATGTGCCACAGCATCCAGCTATATTCTATTTTGAGGCAGGGTCTTGCTAAATTGTACAGACTTCCTCTGGCCTAGAACTTGTGTCCTTCCTGCTTCAGCTTCTAGAGTCACTGAGATTACAAGCATGCACCCCAGCACCCAGCTGTGAAAGACAATATTTTTATGATGACAGTGCTACCCAAAGTGATGTATAAACTTCATGCAACACTGATCAATATGCCAGTTGCTTTTTTCTCAGAAATAGAAAAGCATATCATAAAGTTCAGATAACTTAATGGAATGTGTTTCCAACTACTTAAAACAATCTTGAAAAATGAAAATAAATTTGGAGAAATAACATTTCCAAGTTGCAAAACTTACTACAAAACTACATCAAAGCAATGTGCAACTAAGATAAAAGTACACATATAGAACAATTAAATAGAATTGAGAGTTTAGAAACAATTATTTACATATATGACCAACTAATTTGTGACAAGGATGCAAAGACCATTGCATGGGGAAAGAACTTCTTTGTCACAAAGGATACTGAGAAAACTGAACATCCACATGCCAAAGAGAGTTGTTGGACTTTAACTTCACACCATATACAAATATTAATTCAAAATTGGTCAACAGGCTGAGTTAAAAGCCCAAATTAAAAAAGAAAAACTTCTCAGACAAAAAAAGAATAGAAATATATCTTGAATTTGGCAATGGATCCTTAGACATGGCACCAAGAATCTGAGCACCACCACCAACAAGCAATACATCAGTTGTACTTCAACAAAATAAAAAACTCTTGTAGATCAAAGGTCATATGAAGAAAGTGTAAAACAATCTATAGAATAAAAGAAAATACTTGCTAATCATGTAATTGATAATAGATTTGTATAAAAAACATGAATAATTCTTGTGATTCAATAATAAAAACTCAATTAATCCAATTTTAAAATAAGCAAAGAATTTGAATAGATATTTATCTTTAAAACATGTAAAGTGGCTTAGAAGCACATTAAAATATATACAACATGATTTCATTAGAGATATTTACTAAGCTAAAAAGAGATGTCCCTTCACCTTCACTTGTTTTTAGGTGCTGTGGAGTAGGTGTCCAACTTATAATGACCCTATGTACAACAGACAAAATACTATTGTCGTGTTTTTCTGCTATTCATAGGGTTTCCAATAGCTGATTGGTTTGTTGGTCAGTCAGGGGGTGAGGGCTGCCAGGTCCTTCTCCTAAGCTTACAGTATCTGGTATTCCCAGGTAGTCTCCCATCCCAGTACTACCAGGCCCCACCCTACTTAGCTTCAGAGATCTGACAGGATTGGATGTCACAATGGTATGGCTGCAGGCTCACCCTCACTAGGACAATTAAAAATCAATAAATCAGTTAATAAGTAATATTGACAAAGATGTGGAGAATTTAGTACCTTTGTGCATTCCTTTTGGGAATGTAGAAAAAAAGCAATTTTGCATAATGTTAAACATCAAGTTACTCTATGATCTGGCAATTCCACTGATAGATAAATGCACAGAACATTGAAATATATTTCCACATACAAAATACTTGTACATAAAAGTTCATGTCAGCATTAAATACTAATAATCATAGTAATATAAGACTAATGCCCATTAACTGATAAATGTATAAACAAATGTGGTTTGTCCATTGATACATGTCACAACATAGATGAATCTTACAAGTAGATATTCATATGTGAACACAGATTCTGTGATTCTATTTATATGAAATGCCCAGCATAAGCAAATCTAGAGATAGAAAATAGATTAATGGTTTCCTATGTTTGAGAAGGGCTGGGGTTTAGCTCAGCTGGTAAAGTGCTGCTATGTACTCTCTGAGGCCCTGGGTTTGATCCCCAGAACTGCAAAAATGAGAGAAAGACCTGGAAGTTCACTCCTAAAACAATCCTGAAACAATCTTCCATTGAAAACATTATAAATAGTAGAGAAGAACTGACATAGTGCTGGGCATAACACACTGTGGGGGAGTGTTTTGCTCTTTTGTATATAGGGTCGCTCTTAGTCTGACATGACTGAAGGGAAAGTAACAACAAACAACAAAATGTTTGAGAAGAGCTTGCAGTATGAAGTGACTACTAATGGGTGTGAGTTTTATTTCAAGTATAATAAAAATGTTCTAATAGATTGTGGTGATGTTGGCATAACAGTGAATATGCTAGAGATCATTTAACTGTACACTTTAAATGGGTTAATTTCATGATACTTAAAGTATATCTCAATAAAGTTTTATTTTTCAAGTTCAATATTTCTTCAGCTTTAACATTTATCATTAGCACAATTTATCTTAATCTTAAGAAGAGACTCTCAAAAGGGATTAATACTCAGAATATATAAAGAATTCTTACAACTCAACAATAAAACAACTCAATCAAAAAATAAGCAAATGATTTAAATGGTCATTTCTCTAAATAAGAAATACAAATGTCCATAAGCATATGAAAATATAGTCAATATTGCTAATCATTAGGGAAATGTCAAATCAGAACCACAATGAGATAACACTTCATACTCATATGACGCCTACTATTAAGAATAAAATTAAATTAAAAATTTAAAAACAAATTTTGGTGAGGATGTAGAGAAATGAGAACCATGTGATTGCTGGTAGGAATGCATAATGGTGCAGCCACTGTGACAACACTTGTGTTTGGTTTCTAAAAGCATGTATACTTGCACAATAGATGACCATATTCATAGCTACATTACTCAGAAAACCAAATGAAAAAAGCAATCCAACTGTGTCGGGGTTCGGCTCCAGCCTGGCTAAGGTGTTAGAGCTTAGCCTCAACACCACTGCTGTCTGAGGACCCTTGGGGTTAGGGTAAGAGCTTGTCAGTGGTGCCAAGAGAAGGACCTTCAGAGCCTCAGTATAAAACAGGAACGAGGATTTTATTGAGGTTCTCCTATAAAGGAGAGCAAGAATAAGTAGAAGGATGTTGTTGTCGCCTTTGGTCTGCACTGGTCTTGACTCTCGAAGCTTGCCTTCTCTGTCTCCTTCTCCCCAGGGAGAAAATGGAGAGTTCTTCATGGCTTGATTGGATCCTTTGCCTCTTTGGGGGCCCTGGTCTTGACAGCAGTCTTGCTTGTGGATCTGTTGATTGAAGGTCTCTAGTCGTGAAGATGTGAATCTCAGGAGTTGGGTGCATTGGTTAGGATCAATGCGGTTGGGATGAAAGGTGGAAACAAAAGGACACACCAGGACAAAAAGACCCTGAAAGTGGCCAGTGGCCTGTTTATACACACACCTTGGTGGGGGGTGGACTAGGGAGTGGCCAATCAGGGCAGGGCTTGTGCCAGGAGTAACTGTCACAAGGGACATGTAAATATAGGCTTGGAAATATGCACTTTTGATAGGTGGATAAGGCATGGGCTGTGCCAATCATGGGTGCCTCCTAGCTGACCAATCAGGGGGCTCTAGGTCACCAATCAGACTGGAAGTAGCCATGCAAGAGCCAGACTGATCAAGGGCCATCTTAGGTTACTCTCGATGAGAGGGGCAAGAGTGAAGGGCCAGGATGTAGGGCAAGGGTCACTGGTGCCATCTTGCCCTAGAGTATAGATGTTAGTCCTCCAGGCAGGCCAGATGGGCCCGGATCACTGGGGTCCTACCTAGGATTCCTGACACAACTGTCAACCAATAGATGAGGGGGTAAACAAAATGTGGCATATATATACAATGGGATATTATTCATCAATAAAATGGAAATTCTAAAATCTGCTAAATGGAAGAGACTTGAAAACCTTATCCTAAGAGAATACGTCAGACACAAAAGGACAAACTTTGTATGATTCCACTTATACCAGGCACATAATTATCCTCAACAAAATAACAGCAAAAATAAATTAAGGGAAATTTATAGATACAAAATCTAGATTAAAATTTACCAGAGTCTTGAAGGCTGGAGTGAGGGAGTTATTATTTAAGGGCTATAACATTTCTGCTGAGGGTATTGAAAATGTTTTGGAAGTAAAGTGTGGTAATGGCTATACAACTTTGTGAATGTAGATAATACCACAGAACTGTACACCACTTAAAATTGCTATCCTGGTAAGTTTTACATTTTGTACATACATCCCTCCCAGTTGTCCTGAGGTTTTATAGAATCATTTGTTTAGTAATGTTTTAAAACTCTACCTTTTTTCTTGAGTAACTCCAGTTGCCCTTTGCACTTAGATATATTTATTGGACCCTTGTAGAGGATAAAATTATAAAGCCTTCATGTTTCTATAACATTTCTCATCCTTAAAATTTATTAAAAATATCAACTTTTCTCTCCCACCACAAATCAGTATAGAGTGTTTCAATCTTCTTTAAAATATCATGTTCTTTCTCCTCTATCAGTAGCTTCTCTAGAAAATTCTGTGTATGTTTGAGTTTTTCCTTGTTTCTCTTAGAATGGAGAGAAACTAGGAAATACACTTCAGAGAGAAAGTGATAAATACTAGATATATTGTGAAACTAACTTTTTCTTTATGGAGATCAGATATCTGACTTTTAAAAAAATAGTATTGTGTATAATCATTTTTCCTTCTTTCACTTACAACTTTCAATTCTCATTTTATTTGTGTTTCCAATTTGCAATGCACATTTATTCTTGTTAAGTTACTGCACAGAACTATTGTCTCTAAAATCCCATTCTGTAATATCTAGTCATTTCTCTAAAGTGTCTTTTAATTTCTAATTCCATTTGGCTAAGTGCTGGCTACCTCCCTCGCTGTCTGCCATGGGCTTGATGAAAATGCTCACTAATCCATCTCACAGGTCATACTTGCCATTTACCTCTCAGGGCTCTAGTAGACATTAATGAGATCTTTGTTCCAGTGCTCTTTGTAGGTCTGCATTTTAGAAGAGCTCTGTCAAAAATCTCAAAAGATTTGTACTATGAGTTGTTCATGAAAAATAAATTTTATTATTTTTAATAAATGTCAAGTTCTTGGAAACATGAAAGGTAATAATCAGAGCTAGACTATTCTTACTGATATAACTATACAGAAAATATAGACATTAATGGAAATTTAAATCAAAAGATTTGAAAAATATAAAATATCTGAAAAAACAAATTCTCACTTTCATTTATAATTTCTTAGGAAACTCAAAATGGAAATGATACATGAGTGGATAATACCCAATTTAATACTAATTTATTATTTTTGAATAATATTCAATTTAGTCATAATAATACTACCTAATCATTAGAAGTGGGGGTTTAGCTCAGTTGGTAGAGTGCTGCGCTGCAGTCTCTGAGGTCCCGAGTTCAATTCCCAGCACCGCAAAAATGGGAGAAGGACCTGGCAATCCACTCCCAAGGCCATCCCGGAACAGTCAGCCATTGAAAACCCTATGAGGGTCGCTATGAGTTGGATACCAACTCGACGGCACCTAACAACAACATTCATTAGAATATTTTAAAAACACATATTTAAGAGAACATTACCTTTAGTTCACAATATTGAGTTTCATTAATACTTTGTGATATTTCCCCTCATTCTTAGGCTATAAATTTGCTAGTAGTAGTAGTAGTAGTAGTAGTAGTAGTAGTAGTAGTACTATTATTCTTATTACTATTTGAGATAAGATCTTCCTATATAGTCAGACTAACATAGAACTAGCTATGTGGCCCAGGCTGGCCCACAAACTTATGATTCTCCTACCTCAGACTCTTAGTACTGGGATTATAGGTTTGTGGTACCACATCCAGATTACATGCATAGTTTAAATGGTACTGAGTATTGTATTTGAAGTTGCTTTTGCTAACTGGAAAGTTTTTTGTTATAGAATATTATAGTGTTTCATATGTAAAAGTGTCAAACCAAAAGATACACATAGAAATAAGATTACCCAGATTTTTACTACTGTTAATATTTTGATATACTTTAATGAAAGGTATTTTATCATGCATCTCAAATTTTTCAGTTTTCTAACATAAATGTCTATTTTTGTAACATAATCACGCAGTAATAATGCTCACTATGTAAAAATCAGGTAATGAAGATATGCAAAAAGAAAAAATTAAGAATTGTCACCAATCTTACCATCTGGAGATATCACTGCTAATATTTTGAGTTATAATTTCACCCTTTCTTTTGACATAGACACATACATGTGACATATGGAAACACAGAGTCATAGGTAGAGATAAATATAGAGAGACATGCACAGTATTTTATATTCACATTTCCGTATCAGTAAACAAATACAATCTATAAATCATGCTTATCCTGCAGCTGTACCACTGTGGCATCTGATCCCATCAGATCTCGGAAGCTAAGCAGGGTTGGACCTGGTTAGTATTTGGATGAAAGACCATCTGGGAACACCAGAAGCTCTAGGCTTGGGAGAAGGACCTGAAAACCCACTCCTAAACAACAATCTGTCATTGAAAATCCTATGAATAGTAGAGAAGCGCTGACAATAGTATTTTATCTGTTACAACAGGTGACCCTATATACATATAGGGTCACTATGTGTCAGACACTGGCTCTACAACACCTAACAACAACAATATAAATCATGCTTAAATTCAAAATAATACTTTTTAATAGAGGGAATAAGAGTGTAGAAAGACTGTGTACAATGGTTAGGATATAAGTTTTGAGGTCAGAATGTCTGAATCATGTCACTACTTTACCCCTGATAATATATCTTAGGCAGTTTTATGACCCCAGTGTACATTAATTTCCTTATCTATAAAATGCCAGATAAGATTAAATTATAACAAAAGTCATGAGGATTCAAAGTAATCACACACACACACACACACACACACACACACACACATATGAAAGTTTTCCTATAATAAAATCTCAATGTCTGCTTATTTTCGTTATTATGATAATCTCTAGTTGTTAACCATTTGTTCCCAATTTTTCAATCATGCTGTGATGATTTCCTTCATATTGTATGTTTGCCCAATTAATTATTTCTTTACAATAAGATGAGAGAAGAATTGGTTGACTGGGAGTTAATTTTTAGAGTCTTCTTATAAGTTTTCAAATAATACTCAAGAAATATTTCTGTTAAATTTCTCTCTCACCAAATATATATCAGATTGGCTGTTTTACTACTTTAAATAAACTTTCCCCAAAATCATTTCTTAAAAGTTTTGTGCTGTTCTCACTGATTTATTCTTCTTTGTCAATTTTAGAATCATCTTCTCTAGTTCAAGAAAGAACATCTTACCTAAGAACGTGGAATTCTTTCCATTTTTTCCAGATTAAAAAAATTAATAAAATTTGTATTCTCATAAAAATTTTGTGCATGTTTGAGGATTGTACTTTGTTTCCTTCTGTTTTGACTTGGAAGGGAATCTGATTTGTACTGCATTTTTACTTTACTGATTCGATGATCATTGCTATTATTTCTGCATTTTACTCTATGCATTGTGTTCAATTCTGATATGAATTTTTTTTCATTTCTTTGCTATGTTACCTTACCTTTCTTTCTAATAATGACTAATTACTTCCTTAAATATTTGAAACAGAATGCAAACATTTTTAACTGTTATTTTTCGGACAATAACTTCTAGAGGAAGAGTGAAGCCTTGAATTTGTTATCTATTTCCCTTTTAAAACCAAATACATGACTTTTTTGTTGTTGAAAAGAAAGAGTTGACTATAAGAAATCTGTGATAATATACAAATTTAGCATTTATTAAATACTACTAAGTGAATTTTGCTACATGTATTGTCATGTACTTTCTCAGGAACTGCGCAAGGTAGGTATTATTATTATCATGTATAGGGAAGGAAATTATATCTCTGATTAAGTTGTATATTGTTAGGTACACTAGAAAACCTGTAATTCAAACTTTAATGACAAAGCCTTTCTTTATTTCTACCTTAAGTATATTTTTTCACTTTCAGCTTGAAGTTCACATTGGAATAAAGTTATTGGAAATGACTACAAAAACATATCAACTACAGGAAGATACAATCATAATGGAACAACTGTAATAATCCCAAAGTATATTCTTTGAATAATAAACTCTACAGAATGAAAAGAGGATAATAAAGATTTTCCAGCTGGGTTAATAGCACATATTAGAACTCGAGAACATGCATGCTATATTTAGGGAATGGAGAAAGATGATCTTTCTTGAGCACTGTTTATTGTTGGTAAAGTGTCCATGTTGTTATTAGGTGCTATCAAGTCATGTATGGTCACTGTAGGACACTGCCTAATGAGGCAGTTTGCCCCAGGGCCTATCTAGGCCCACTCGGAGGTCTGAGGCTTATTCCCTGGGCAATCACCTTTGTCCTACATCCAGGAACTCAAGGTGGTTGAGCTCCCAAAGATGGCGCTGGCATCCAATCCCTCTCCTCAGACCCCTAGACACTGATTGGCTGTTTCCAAACCACCAAATGGCTCCTAATTGGACCATTCAGGAACCATCCCTGATTGGCTACCTTTACAAAAACCCAATTTGCATATCCCCCTGATTGGCTGAGACCCGTGTGGGGTGACTGACTCTGATTGGTCCCAGGCTAGCCCCTGGAGAGTATATAAGAGCAGTACATGGAGCAGTCTGGGTTCATTCCATCAACTGGGACAGATGAACCAATAAAGAGCTGTTGGAGCAGAGCACTTGGAGTCGGTGTCTTCACTGGGAAGAAGGAAGCAAGGAGCCGCTGTGGGCATAAGCCTCTGATCCTGCCTTTCTCAAGGCTTCTCAGAGCAGCCGTGGGCATAAGCCTCCTTACTGGGTGGTGCGGTTCTCCGGTGCTCAGCTCCCCATCACCAGACGGCGGTTCTTCAGTGGCTAGTTCCCGCTCGTGGGGGAGTTCAGCACCAGGGTGACACCCCACAGGTCACATTATTTCTAAAATGAAATTCAGACTGCTATAATCATATCTTCAACACTGAGGATATTGTTGCATATACTGATTACCTTAAATGCCAAACTTTATTTTATAAAAAATTTGGGAATTAATAAAGATGATGTTAAAACAATTGCATATTTGGTCAAAGAATCAATTTATTTAAAGGTGTATACTGTGTGCCTATACCTGGCACAAGAATTCAATAATGAATAAGGCTACATTTCTTATTTCATTCCCTTCAGCAAAAAAAAAAAAAAAAAAAAAAAAAAAAAAAAAAAAAAAAAAAAAAAAAAAAAAATCTACTGGGAGAGATTCATACATATATAAATCATTATAATAGAATAATAAATATGGAGGACATGCACAAATAGTTTCCTAAATGATAGTACATACCCAAATAGTTCTTATGCATTGAGGAACATCGTATTCTAGAGCCATAGACTCTTGAGTTATAGGAACACAAACAAGGGAGTGATTGATGCTACTTTTGTGGAGGGCTATAAATGTCTCATAAAAGTGTTGATTTGTGATGAGATCCTCAGAAATTAATAAGGTTTTATCAACTAGTGAGGAAGGGAAAAAGCAAATATCCTCTTCTTAATTTTTTCATTACTCTCATACCTAAATTTCTAAATGTTTTGTACAATATGTTGAACTTTTTAATAGCTGTATATCACATTGAGAGAACAGATTGTTTTTTTGCACGCTAAAAACTTACCAATGGTATAGAATTCAGATGAAGTAGAGGTTTAACTGGTCTATATTAAGTATACAATAGATTTAGGATCAGAAAGCTCAATATTTTTTAAGAGAGTGCTTCCAAACAGAAAAAGACAATTCATGTTTAAAGTAAAGTCATGTTTCAAGGTGTAGTGGTACATGCCTGTAATCTTAGCACTTGGGAGAGTGAGGAAGAAGGATGGTGAGTTTGAAGTCAGTCTGGGCCACATAACAAAACCCTGTCTATAAACAAACAAACAAACAAACAGTGTCCTTCAAAGCTGCCTTTTAGATTTTCCTAGTTCTTGTAGAAAAAATATAAAATGTTTCCACTGCCTCACCTACCTATTCAAAATGATGTAAAATTTCATGAAACAAGAAACTGCCCAGGATTAGAAAAAATGCTTCAAATGACTTGGGATCCTTTAAATACAATCTGATTCCCAGTCTTGTTGAATAGAAATCTTAAGCTTCTTTGAGAATCACAGTATGGTTGAGGGGCTCCATAGTCCAGTAGTAATTACAGGAGACCTCATTGCAAATTTTGTGAAGTAAGCAAAGAGAATGTTTCATGTTCTCTGCCTTTTCTTTCTTAACTGTGCTACTCACTTATCCCTGACCCTCTTATTCTAGTGTATCTGTACTAGTGTCTTTCAAAATAAATAAATAAATAAATAAATAAATAAATAAATAAATAAATGACTTGTTCTTAAATGAAGGCCAATTCAGACTTATTGAATTTAGCTGAGTATGGTTTAAAGTATCCCCTCATGAAAAAGGTTCTTGGAAAAATTGAGAAAGGCTTTTGAATGCAAAGCAATCACTGATGGGATGGCTTTAGGCCATAATAAGTAATTGCAGTACATGTTTCAGAGGAAAAATTTCTTGAAGACACTCCAAATTCTTTGTGATGTACAAGGCTAGTCAATTTTTAATACTATAATTACATAAAAATGTGTTCATTCTAATTATAGTGTGTTAATGTTTTTTGATGATGTCTTTCTGTGCTTTGAAGAACTGTGCCTGTCTGGCACAAATAACTAAATATAATGGAGAAGTTAAAAAACTTATAATTAAATAAACATGGAGTAACATTCTGGGGTTCAAATTCCAGCTCTTCCAATTATGAACAGTGTGGTATGCATATTGTAAAATTTCTAACCCTCCCCAACCTTCTTTCACCTATAAATGGACATAGTATTATTTAAGTTACAAAATGAGTTAATTTATACAACAGCAAAGTTGACTGTTTGACTCAAAGTAATAAATAACAGGTATGGTTTCCTTTATATCTATGGTATAGATCAAATGTTTGTGACCCCACATGCACACTTAATTCATATGCTGAAACCTAATCTTAAATATGCTATTTGGAGGTGGGGTGTTTCAGAAGTGGTTACGTAATGAGGAAAAAGCCATGTAATGTAGTTATTTCCTCTTGGCTAGATGTGATTATCATTGTCATAAAGCAAACCTCTATGGTGACCTCCAGAAGACCTTGGCTCACAGTCACAGCAACAAACTCAACTACAGTGTTGATGGTTGGGCTTATAATGGTTGAGAGCCACAGAGTTTTATAAGAGAAGGCCTTCGGGCCTCCTAGTATCTCCTTGTGGAAGGAGGAGGAAGAGTGCTGAGTCCTGTAAGAGAACCCTCCCCACAAGGCCTCCCACCACTACATAAGAGAGAGATGATTGGTTGGGGGTGGGACTCTTCCGTGGTTCAGCTGCCCAGAAGACTCTTCAGAGAGACTCCTCAGAGAGACCCTCTGGAAGGATTCTTTCCCAAAGTATAGCTGCCTGTGAATGATGTCGATGAGTCATTCATGCTTCTATAAGAAGCTCCAACAAACTCATTGGTTCACCAAGTTAGTCTTGATATAATCCTTTCTTTGGTCCATGTGTACCTCTCTGTTCTAGGGATGAATGGACATTCTTTTTGTTTGTCCAGGAAAAGTAGTTTATGAAACAAGCCATCATGAATGAAATTAGCATACTTACAAAAGAGAGACCTACAAGTGGTTCCTGGTCCCTTTTACCTCAGGAGAACACAGAAGAAAGAAAACTCTTGTATGAGCAAGGAAGCAAACCTCACTAGAATCTGCCGCCATCTTGGTTCTTGGTCTTGGATTTCCCAGGCTTCAGAACTGTTTTTGATTTATTGTTGATAAGCTACAAAGTCTATGCTACTGTGTGTATTTTTTGTGTTTTGGTGTTTTGGTGTTTTGTTTGTTTGCTTGTTAACAGCCTGAACAAACTAAGACAATCTACAATGTTCCTCACAGTGCAGAAGAGAGTCCTCCAAACATGTATTGAAAAACATTGATGCTAAGTAGTGAGGTTCATGTAATAACAAATTTTCAGGACACTTTCTGAAATTAATGCTTGTGGTGGTTTATAAAAATGGTTTCAAAGTTTAGGAGCAATACTAATTAAGAGGTAAAGTTCATTTTGCTGCCCTTTGATTATCCACTGACTTTTTAATTTATGTTGGCCAATTAAGTGCAGCCAAAGTAAACTTGTCTTACTTTTATCCTATGACTGAATATTTCACAAAGTTCTCTCTTCACTTTCAGAATTCTTTCTCTGCCATATGAAGCAGGATGGGCTAACCTCCCAGAAGATAAGAGAACACATAGAATAGATACTAACCTCTCAGCTTAGGTCCCTTAGGCCATTCTATCCACAGCTAATATGAAGATTGACTACAAGCATAGTGCACACTGAAGACCAGCAAAATAATAGCCCAGTTAGACCCAGCCCAAATTGTCAATCCCAGAATTGTGAGATAAATAAACGGCTATTGTTTTAAACCACAACTTTTTAAAATTTTTGTTACATGGTAGAAACTAATTGATGCAATGGTACAACTGAAGCATTATTTACAATATGAGGTGACCTTTTTCAGAATGGGTAGAAAACAGAGTAGCTTTGAAAAACTCACCCTGTGCAACATGCCAAGAGTAGTTTACAGCTTTTAGGAGACTTTATGCAATTTATGCAATGCAATTGGACAAATGCATTTATCCAAATATCACAGGAATTTACAAATGAGTCTAAATGTTTTCAGTTTTTCATAAGTTGCATTTCAGGACATTAAAGTCATGAATCAGAAATTTTAGACATAAATCCTTAATGTAACAGAATTGCTTGCAACTTTGGTTGTTGACCTGCCTGTCTCTTGAATTGCCTAACTTCTACTTGATTTACAGATAAATTATGTGCTGTGTTAAAGTATTAGTACATTTTTATTTAGCCTTCTTTTCAGACTAGCCTAGCTCAATTTGGTAAATTATTTCATTATTAACTTCTGATTACTTTGTATAGAGCAAATCCTTTTGTGTTCTGAAAATGTAAACAGCTTGATTTTTGTTTTAAATGAATTGATAAAGGAAGACCTCCTGAGAAGATGACAACATGATGAATAATGCCAGAGATGAACACAAGGGTAAGGAACAATCTCACAAAACTGTGGAACAATAAAGATAACTGATTTACTGCCCTTTGACAGACAACCACATTATAGTGGAAAACTTTGCAGTGAGAGTAATAGGTTCTGTGGGGCTTCACATCACAACTTAACAGATACTTTATTTCCCCAAGGTCAATGCTTCCTTATTAATCATATTAATTAATTATTTAATCAACTTTGTTTAATGCTCAGGATCATGTTGCTAATTTCTCATAATTATTTACAAATATTTATGATTTAACAATAAATACCTGTTACCATTTGTTTTGCCTAGAATACTAGGACTAATTTTTCCCTCCCAAATATATTCAGTTGACTAAGTTTTCTCCTTTCACTCAGACTGCTGCATAAGAGGCTGATTTAAAAAAAAAAAAACTTAGAAATTATCTAATTCAGTTTTTTCCTTTTCTAGGAGAGAAGACTAAGCACCAGAAAGGTGTTGTATTAGTCAGCTATCTTTGCTGTAGCAGAAAACCTGATGGAAAAAATCTTATGGGAGGGAGATATTTTTTGGAGGCTTATAGTTAGACGACTTAGTCCATCAAAGAAGGAAGGTATGGTGGTGGGGCAGGCATTTGGGCCAGTGGCCAGGCCATGGTAGGCAATCTCAAGATATGTCAGGCCAGAAAGAAGAAATGTCCACAGCCCCAGATCTGGGTAAAAATTTCCAAAGTCTTGCCCCCAGTGACTCACCTTTGCTAAGCTGTATGCCACCTCCCAAAGTTCCACAACCTCACAGGACAGCACCACCAGACAGAAACCCAGTGTCCAAACATGACATTTGGGGAACATTTAGATCCAAACCATAATGAGTGTTTTTGTTTTCTTGATTGTCTCCTGGTTTGTTGATTTTAAAAGATCATGTAATTAATTTTACCTTTGAAAAAAGGTGGGAAAGCCATGTAAAAGACGTCACATTTTGTCTTGTGTAGTTTTTCCAGTTAAAATGTCATGGCTTTTTGTCCTACATTGTTGATTTTATATTACTAAGCCAAAACATGAGTTCCTCAGTGAAGAAAAATCAGACTCCCTTAGGGAGAGGCAATGGAGCAAAGAAGGAGGCTATGAATTACTTTTCATAAATAGAAAGGATCATCAGCAAGTCTGTGACAGAGAAAGGAGACTGTGAATAAAGAAGGAAGATAGATGTAACTGTCATTAAATCTCCTATCAGTCCTTATTTCAAGCAGTAGAAAAGTTCAGGTTAATAGAAACATGCAGAAAACAGAGACAGATGCTCCAAAGGAGTGGGCTTGCTGTTCACTTAGCATAGCATGCCCTGGAAGAAGTGCACTTACTAATGTACACTCAGTAGCATTATCAGACCAACCCATTTAGTCCTGGTTAGGAGCCGAATTGTAGGTGAAGGCAGTGCATCAGGTGATGATCCTGATATATCTTCCCATACTTCTCATAGCTTATGTGTGAGGTCTAGAAGAAGAAACTCTTTCACATCAAGTTAAAAATGAGAAAGTCCTCTGACTCCAGAGTGCGATGAGCAACAGAATTGCTCAGTCAGGGGAGAGAGGTCAGGCATATCTCATATTTCTCTTTTGTCTCCATTTAGATAGCCTTTCTCCAAGGAGCCAGGGGAAAATTAATAAGCTAGGTGCTTTCTCCTTAGGGATGACCAAGAGAACAGGCTCTCTGACTCTGGATGAGCTTACATCCATGAAGCTGAAGAAGTTCAAGGCATCCTTATTAGCTGGTATTATTTAAAATATATTTCCTTCTCCTTTAATTAACCATTGAAAACCTTATGAATAGCAGAGAAGCTCTGTCAAATATAGTGTGAGAAAATGAGCCCCCTAGGCTAGAAGGCATTCAAAGAAGACTCCTCAAAGTAAAGTCAACCTTAATGACAGAAATGGAGTAAAGCTCCTTTTGCTGATGTAACATGACTCAAAATGGGAAGAATCGCAGTGACTGCAACAATGGGTTCAAACATAAAAGGATCATGTGCATGGCCAGGGTCAGGGAGTGTTTCATTCTGTTGTACACAGGGTTGCTATGAGTCGGATCTGACTTGATGGCACCTAGAAACAACAATTGGTAGTGCTGCCTGAGATCTGCATATGTGCTTCACTTCTAAGTTCCAGACTGTCTCTAGCCTAGGCCAAAGAAATCTCCTGTTTGGTCTAGTCAAACTCATGAACGTTTTGGTGATTGAAATGGAATATTCATGTAAATTGTTGTTTTTGCTGACTATTATCCTTTAGGATTTATTGCTCTGAGTAACTGCACATATAGAAGTACAAATCTGAGAAGGACCTTCAAGTCCTTGAGAAAATGCCATCTAATCTCATACCATTCATCACTGACAAAATTAATTTCTTTGGTCTTGCTTACAATTTTACTGGGTACATGCTCTAACTCTTCAGAATTTATTGTTTTTTTTAGGTGCTATCAAGTCGGGTCCCACTCAGGACCCTATGTACAACAGAACAAAACACTTTATGACAGTGTGCCACACTTAGCATTATTGTCAGTGCCTCTCTGCTATTAACAGAGTTTTCAATGGCAGATTATTTTGGAAATGGGCTGCCAGGTCCTTCTCCCTAGTCTGTAGCACCCAGTATTCCCAGGCAGTTTCCCATCCAAGGACGAACCAGGCAGATCCTGCTTAGCTTCCTAGATCAGGTGGGATCAGATGCTAGAATGCTATGGCTGCCAACCTCCAGCAATTAAACAACAATAACAAATTTGAATGGATTTAAAGGGCATTATTAAAGCCAAATATGTTTAATGTATACTATATTCAAAGATATCCTCCTCAGTACCAATTAGGATTTTCTTTTCCTTTGGTACTTGAGGATTGACCCCAGGGCCTTGCATATACTTTACAAGTGCACCCCTAGCCCATTTTTATTGTTTTATTGTGAGTCAAGGTCTTGCTACATTACACAGCCTGCCTCTGATCTTGAATCCTTGATTCTCTTACCTCAGCTTCTAGAGTCACTGGGATTACAGGCATGCACCACAGCACTCGGCCTGCTAGTTATAAAGTTACCTGACCATAAAGAAAGTAGTATCATTTTTTGGGCATGTTGTCATGAGGGACCAATTGCTGGAAGACATGATATTTGGGAGAGTGGTGGGTCACTGAAAAAAAGGAAGGTCTTCAACTAGATGGATTGACACAGTGTCTGCAACAATGAATTTAAACATAAAAAACATCATGTTCCTGGCACAGTGTCAGGTAGTGTTTTGTTCTGTTGTATATGGAGTCACTATAAGTAAGGCTTAACTTGATAGCATCTAACAACAACATATATTATATACATTATATAAAATTATAACATTATATATATAATTTGATCTTATTAAAGCAGTCAATCACTTTTTCTTGTTCAAGACACTTTTTTCACTTGATTTTGGACTATACACACTCTCTTGGTTTCTTTCCTTTATTTCACATTCCTGGGGGATTGAACCCAGGGCCTTGCACATATTTTGTAAGAACGACCACTAAGCTTCATCCCTGTACCTCTCCTTTTTAAATTTTTTATCTTGAGCCAGGGTCTCTCACTAAGTTACAAAACCTGCCTCTGGCCTTGAGCTTGCAATCCTCCTGCCTCTTCCTCCCAAGTTGCTGGGATGACAGGTATGTAACGCCACACCTAGTAATTTCTTTTCTTCCTTGTTGCCATCCCTTCTAGGTCTAAATCTGTGGTCTCTTCTCCTTTTCTGACATTTCAATGTAGTTGTCTCAGCACTCAAGCCTGAGTTCTTTATTCTACCTTCTCTACACTCAGTCCTTGAGTGATCCCATCTAGCACCCTATCTTTAAATACCTACTTCACGTTCACTCCCAAGTGCATAGCCCCTGCCCTTCCTCTCTTCTGGATGCCATACCCAAGTATCCAACTGCTTATTCAACAGTTCCAGGTGCATTTAAAAGGCATCTCACACTTCACGTGTTAAAAGCAGAATTTTAGACTTCTATCCCAAGTGAATATACTTCTCACTTGGTGTTTTCAAGCTCAATAAATGGCACCACAATTCACCTGATTGCTCAGGGGGAAAAATAAACTAAAACAAACCTATAGGATCACTCTTTTCTGATTCTCTCTGACCTATTTCTTATTTATTAATGAACTATGTATTAATTATGTACTAAGTGTCAGGTAGAGCACTAAGCCCTAAATACACATGGGCCCCTGCTCCCAAGTCCTGCACATTCTGTTTCTCCCTTGCTGAGTAGTATAGTAAATGGGCCCTGTGTGAAATATAGCAGGAGGACTTTGATAATCTCTTAGCCTGGATATTGAAGAATCTAGTATCTGGAAGAAACCTTATACCATCACACAAGGGGAGACTGTAGCTACACAGGAATTTTCCCCATGTTGTTGTTGTTAGGTGCCGTCGAGTCAGTATCCAACTCATAGCAACCCTACATACAGCAGGCGAAACACAATTGCCAGAGCTTCTCTGCTATTCATAGGATTTTCAATGGCAGATTAATTTTTGGGAGTGGCTTTTCAGGTCCTTCTCCCAAGCCTACAGCACCTGGTGCTCCCAGGCAGTCTCCCACCCAAGTACTAACCAGGCCTGACCCTGTTTAACTTCCAAGATTTGATGGGATTAGGTGCCACAGTGCTATGGTTGCTGGCATAAATTTCCTCATAGCAGACCAAAAAATAAAGATAAGTCAATTCATATTGAAAATCAGATTTTTTAGGTTTGGAGAATTTTTCCTTTTCATTGCTTTATCTGACATACTCTTTGTACACTTCAAGGCACTCCTTAAAGTCACTAATCAGGGAAGAATTTGGGACACCCCCATAGGCTTTACAGACATAAACATCATTGGGTAGTTGTCCCAGCTTCATGCAGTCACATAAGCCAGGACAAGGGAATGCTTATCACTTTGTGATATAATTAATAATTCTGAATACCAACATCTTTCACTGTAGTATGCTTACAAAAAGTGATCAAACAATATGGTGAATGTTTAAATTTTAAAAAAATCATTAAGTCACATTGTCACTAATCTCCCTCAAGGTCCTCCCCATGGCTTCAAATACACTTATTCCTTTGTTCTTGTGACTTTCTGAAGCAGTTCTGGAGGTCCTCTTTCATGAGCGTCTTTAGTTTTGTCCTCCATCATGATAATGCTCCATGTCACACATCTTTTCTGGTACACAAATTTCTGTCCAATAAAAGAATTACAGTGTGTCCTCATTCACCGTATTCATTGGATCTGGCACTGTGAGACTTCTGGCTCTTCTCCAAATCAAAATAAGTAAGAAAACTAAAGATTTTGAATTGATTCAGGATGTAAAGGCACTCATGAAAGAGGACTCCCAGAACTGCTTCAGAACATGGCAAGATTGATGGGATGAGTTCAAAGCCAGGGGGAGTATGTTGAGAGGAGTAACAGCAATGTGTGTTTTACTTCATTGTTTTACTTATTTATTTATTTAAATATTCACCACATTTTAAGGTCACAGTCTATAAAAGGAAAATGCAAATTTATTTTAGGTTAGTTAGTCTGAGAGCTGATAGAGGACATCCTGTGCAAATGATTTATTGAGGAAACATTCTCCAAAGAATGGATGTGAAAGAGGGAAGATAAGACAATGGAAAGAGCTAAGCAAGAATGTCATGCTAAAGCTAAACAAACAGAGAACTCTTTTCCATGAATTACACCATAAAATTGGCCCCACTTGGAGCCACTGGCATCTAGGCCACTTAGTCATTGCTTATGGGCTGCGTGAGGAAGGCTAGTTACTCCATTTCTTCCCAGTTCAGTTCTATAGAAGAGAGAGTAGTTGTGAAACTTTGACAGACATCTCTACAGCCGGAGGGGATGAGTGTGATGGCTGATGAAGGAGATTTGGCCAGAGCAGCAAAAACTTTCAAATTTCCTATCAATCTTTGTATTCTAACATTGATTCCCTTGTTTATATAATGGGCATTCAAAAATATTTACTGTTTCCTGAAATGAATGATCAGAGTACATCTATGAGCAAGGTGCTGCACCACATGCAGAAGGAGACAGACACCAAGCATTTGAGGTGAACACTGATCAGAGCAGTAGTGTGGGCAGGTGAGATAAAATTCCCACAGAATGTGATAACTTCTACTAGATAGGCACATAGGTTTTTATGGGCCTTAAAATGAGGTATAAATCCCATCTAAAAGTAATCAGGAAAAATTTCAAAGAAATGGAACTTTTAATCTTTATGAGCACATTGATGCTGAAGAAGAAAAAATAATTCCAGCTAGGGAGAACTACATGATAAACATCACAGAGGCAGGACATTTCTGAATTGGAGAAAGAAAAGAGATACCTCCATGGCTGCTGAGATATATACAGTCGCCCCCCAGTATCTGCAAGTTATTAGTTCTAGGACTCCCCATGGATAGCAGAATCCATGGCAACTCCAGTCCCTTATATTAAATGCTATGTTGTTGTTGTTAGGTGCTGTTGAGTTGTGTCTGATTCATAGGACTTATAGGGTTTTCAATGGCTGATTGTTTCAGGATTGCTTTGGGAGTGGACTCCCACATCCTTCTCCCATTTTTGAGGTGCTGGGGATCAAACTCTGGTCTTCAGGAAGTATGTAGCAGCGTGCTACCAACTGAGCTAAACTAGAGCCTACTATTAAATGCTATTTGTTGTTGTTAGGTGCTGTCTAGTCGTATCTGACTCATAGCAACTCTCCTAGGGTTTTCAATGGCTGTTTCAGAATTGCCTCGGGAGTGGATTGCCATGTCGTTCTCCCATTTTTGCCATGCTGGGAATCAAACCCGGGACCTCAGAGACTGCAGGCCAACACTACCAAGTGAGCTAAATCCCGGCTCCATTAAATGCTATACAGTTTGTATATAACCTTCCCACATTCTCCAATAGAATAAAATCATCTCTGGATTACTTACAACATCTAATATAATGTGAGTGCTAGGTAAATAGTTGTTATATTGTACTACTCATGGAATAATGACATGGAAAACTGTCTTAAATGGTCAGTACAGACACAGTGTGAGGCTGAATCTGCAGATGTGGAACCTGAAGACTACTATGGTGTTTCCATTTCATAGCAGAATAATAGTAAATGTGGCTATTACAGATCTACAATTGGAGAATGTTGAGGACTAAGCAGAAAATTTTTTGGTTTTGACTCTGAAGGTAATAGGAAGGCATTTAAGATTTTTTTAACATGGAAGTTAACATCAAAGAGCTTTAGTTTTAATCTAGCAAGACCATCGTAGGATGGTTTTGGTTGGGGATGCTCTAAACATATGCAATACTTTGAATCTTAAATGTCCCCCAAGGCCTAAGTGCTACAGGCTTAGGCCCCAGTCTGTGGCACTCGTAGGAGATGGGGGAACCTATAGTGGGTAGGGATTACTGGGAAGAAGTTAGGTATCTGGAGGCATGGCCTTGGAGGGGACATTTGAACTCCTATCACTTCCTTTATGTTCTGTCTGGTGAACTCCATGTGTATAGGTGCCATTTTTGTTGGTGAAAAAATGTATTTGCTATGAAAAGTCATTGGTCTGACAAAATTCTATTATGCAATCTCCAACATTGTTTCTGTTACCAAGGCCATTATTTTCTGACTACTGAGCCTTCTTCTTTATTTCCAACTTTTACCTTCCAGTCACCAGTAATTATCAGTACATCTTGATTGCATGTTCAATTAATTTCAGATTGCAGGAGCTGGTAGAAATCTCCCCTATCTTCATTTGTGGCCCCAGTGGTGGGTGTGTAAGTTTCAATAATAATCATATTAACTGGCCTTCCTTATAGGCTTGTGAATATTATTCTATCAATGACAGCAATGTACTTCAGGACAGATCTTGAGATATCATTTGTGATGATGAATACAACCCCACTTCTTTTTAATTTGTCACGATTTCTAATTTTCCTAGATTCATACTACATATATTCCATGTTCCAATTATTAATGAATGTTTTAGTTGTTTCTCCTCATTTTGAATCATGCCACTTCAGCAAACAGAGGTCTGTGGAACTTTACTCCCATTTCTGTCATTTAGGTAGACTCTACTTTGAAGAGGAAACTCTTTCCCAGTAGTCTTTTGAGTGCCTTCCAACCTGGGGGGCTCATTTTCAGACACAATATCTGACAGTGTTTCCTTGCTATTCATAAGGTTTTCAATGGCTAATTGTTTCAAGAGTGAGCTGTCAGGTCCTCCTTCCTAGTCTGTCTTAGTCTGGAAGCTCAGCGGAAACCTGTCCACCATGAGTGTATTACAGATACCCTGGTGGTATCTGTAATATTGGTATTATACCTTTCAGTCACATACCAACATGCAATTCCCCACAGTATGGCAAACTGACAGATGCGTGGGGCATACAATATATACATATATAATTAGTTATATACATATATTCCTCTTAAGGTAGATCTACCTTCCACGTGTGAGTAAAAATATGTAATACTTTTCTTTCTGTGTCTGGCTTGTTTCACTTACAATGATGATCACCAGTTCTGTCCATTTTCCTACAGATTACATAATTTCA